>CAUYON010155043.1:0-51723 GCA_963573935.1 Arctocebus calabarensis | reverse complement strand
TTTTTTTTTTTTTTGTAGAGATAGAGTCTCACTTTATCCCCCTGGGTAGAGTGCCGTGGCGTCACACTGCTCACAGCAACCTCCAGCTCTTGGGCTTAAGCGATTCTCTTGCCTCAGCCTCCCTAGTAGCTGGGACTACAGGCACCCGCTACAGTGCCCGGCTATTTTTTTGTTTTGCAGTTCGGCCGAGGCTGGGCTTGAACCCGCCACCTTCAGTATATGGGGCCGGCGCCCTACTCGCTGAGCCACAGGAGCCGCCCAGGGAAATTTCTCATCATATAGCTTTTAATACTTTTTGATTTTTGAAACATTATCTATTCAAAAACTTAAGTAATCAAGTTAAATATTTAGGAAAGAATGTAGGTGTGCATGTAAGACGTTGACCATAGACCATAAAGAAGCTGAAGCTCAGAAAGGTTGTGTCCAAAAGAGTAGATGGCAGAGTCGGCTTCTGAACTCAGCTGAATCTGGCCCTAAAGTTAGGAACTTGGGAAAACCAAGGCTTCTCTAAGCTTCAGTTTTCCCAGCTGTAAAGTGGGAATCACAGTCACACCTGCCCCACTTACCCACAGGATTTCTGGGAGGCTCTCTCTGATGAGTATGTGTTTGTGAAAGTTGTGCCTGTGTCTTTACAAACCATGCAAGGCTCTACCCAAGGAAGCTCAAGCAATTTCCACATACTAAATGATGCACCATTTTTCTGGTTTTGCTATTGCCAGAACAAAGGGCCTAGGTACTCTGATAGACAGATCTAATCCTCTTGTCAACTCTGGGGATGAAGTATTTTATTCCCACTGTGGAGATGAAGCAATGGAGACTGAGAGAGGTTTGTTAATTTGGCTAGCTCACCATACCTGTGGGGTGGGAGTGCAAGTTTGTTCGACGCTGAAGCACTTGCCTCTCAGTTGTTAGAGGGAACCATCTCTCCCAGGACTCAGGAGTGGGTTCCTCGATGCCTGGCTGACACGGCTGGACGTCATTCCCATTTGGAGATTTGTCTGTGTGATGCTCTTTGGACAGCCTCCTTTTCCTCTCTCCCGGTCCAAACACCCATTGCCCATCCTTCCAGGCCTATGTCAAAATCAGCTGTCCATTTTCAGACTTTCGTGACCACATTTCTTAGTTGTGACCTCTTCTTTCTTTAAAATGTCACTACTGTTAATGTCCTGAGTTTTAGATATACGTGAAATAATGTGTTATCCTTTTGTGTGTATTTGCCTTATTTCCTTAAACGATGTTCACTTTTGTATGGCTAGGAATTGCTTTATTTCTTTGTAAAAGGCCTAGTCGGAGCTTGGTATATAGAAACTACCCAACAAATGGGATTCTTTGGATCTTCCTCACAGCCCCCACAACAATGCCTTGTGCCTGGTGCCTCCTCCACAGTTGCTGACTGAAAACATAGCTGTCCTGAGGGACCATGGTGCACATAATAGAGGGAACTCTCACTGTGGGAGGAAAACTTCCAGGCAAGAAACAGACAATTAGCTGGATTCAGAAGTGCTGGCCCCATGTAATCAGTTCCCAGCTCATGGCCCTCTCAGAAAACCAGGTTGCCGCACTCTGCTGTGGCTTCCCAATTCTCAGAGGGAAATCTTAGGCACAGATGACTGAGTCCACATTTACCAAACCCAAATAACTGGTGGCAGATGTGGCCAAATGACTGTGGAAAGACCCCCATGAACATTGGTCTGGGCAAGGACTTCTTGAGTAATACCCCTGAAGCATAGGCAACCAAAGCAAAATTGGACAAGTGGGGTCACATCAAATTTAAAAGCTTTTGCATAGGAAAGGAAACAATAAAGTAAAGAGACGACCTACAGAATGGGAGAAAATATTTGCAAATTACCCATATGACAAGAGATTAATAACCAGAATGTGTAAGGAGCTCCAACAACTCAATAGAAAAAAGTCAAGTAATCCAATTAAAAATGGGCAAAGGATCTAAATAGACATTTCTCAGAAGAAGAAATACCAGTGGGCAACAAATATATGAAAAAATGATCAACATCATTAGTTGTCAGAGGAATGCAAATCGAAACTACAATGAGTTACCATTTCACCCCCTGTTAAAATGACTTTTATCATGATGACAGGCAATAAGGAATGCTGTTGAGGATGTGGAGAAAGAGGAACCCTCATGTGCTGTTATTGGGAGTGGAAATTAGTGCATCAACTGTGGAGAACAGTATGAAGGTTCCTGAAAAAACTAAAAATAGACCTACCATTTGACCTAGCAATCCTACTGCTGGGTGGGCATAGATCCAAAAGATGGGAATTCAGTACATGGGGAAGATGTCTGCACTCCATGTTTATTGCAGCTCACAATAGCCAAGATACGGAATCAACTTGAGTTGCCATTGACGGATGAATGGATAAAGAAAATGTGGTCCATATACACAATGGAATATTATTCAGCTTCAAAAAAGAAAGAAATCATGCATTTCGCAAAAACATGGATGGAACTGGAGAACATTATGGTAAGTGAAATAAGTCAAGCATAGAAAGACAAATCTCACATATCATCACTCATATGTAGGAGTTAAATATTAAAAACAATTGATCTCGGCTCAGCACCTGCGGCTCAACGGGCTAGGGCACCAGCCACGTACACCTGAGCTGGCGCGTTCGAATCCAGCCCCAGCCCGCCAAACAACAATGACGGCTGCAACCAAAAAATGGCCGGGTGTTGTGGCGGGCGCCTGTAGTCCCAGCTACTTGGGAGGCAGAGGCAGGAGACTTGCTTGAGACCAGGAATTGGAGGTTGCTGTGAGCTGTTTTGCCACAGCACTTCATCCAGGGTGACAGCTTGAGGCTCTGTCTCAAAAAACAAAAACAAAAACAAAAACAAAAACAACAATTGATCTCATGGAGATAGACGGGAGGGCAGTTACGTATATTAGAGGCTCGGAAGGGGAAAAAGTGGGATGGTTAATGGGCGCAAAACTGTAGTTAGAATGAACAATATTCTATAACATAGCACAGTGACTCTACTCATTAATAAGTTAGGTTTACTTTAAAACAACTGAAGGAGGGTCAAAGAACCAGGTTACTTTATACCATCAATGAATCCCCAACAATAAAAAAAAAAAAAAGAAAAAGAGAAAGGGCAGAATTTGCATTTCATTTATTTATTTATTATCATTATCATTATTATCATTATTTTTTTTTTTTTTGAGACAGAGCTTCAAGCTGCTGCCCTGGGAAGAGTGCTGTGGCATCACACCTCACAGCAACCTCAAACTCCTGGGTTTAAGTGATTTTCTTGCCTCAGCCTCCCAAGTAACTGGGATCACAGGTGCCCGCCACAACACCCGGCTATTTTTTGGTTGCAACTGTCATTGTTGTTTGGCAGGTCCAGGCTGGATTTGAACTGCCAACTCTGGTGTATGTGGCTGGCACCTTAGCCGCTAGAGCCACAAGGTGCCAAGCCTATTATTATTATTATTATTATTATTATTATGAGACAGAGTCTCACTATGTCGCTCTTGGTAGAGTGCCATGACATCACAGCTCACAGCACAGCTCACAGCAACTTCAAACACTTGGGTTTAAGCGATTCTCTTGCCTCACCCTCCCAAGTAGCTGGGACTACAAGTGCCCACAACAATGCCCGGCTATTTTTGTTGTTGTTGTTGCAGTTGTCATTGTTGTTTCAGCTGGCCCAGGCTAGGTTTGAACCCGCCAGCCTCAGTATATGTGGCTGGCACTGTAACCACTGTGCTTCGGGCGCCGAGCCCCCTTTTATGTTCTGTATTACAAATCTCAGCATAGGCTCAGTAAAATATGTTGATTGATTAAATTACATAGAATTCAACTAATTTAAAAAATGAATATGTGAGGGCAGTAATAATCCAAAGAGAAAAGTATTTCTGCTTCTAAAAATCTTCCCTGAGTAACATTCTTTATTTTCTGATATATTCAATTTAGTATTTCTTGAGTTTTCACTATAAACTTAAGGAAAACACATTCTAACATTTTCAGCTTTAAATGTTGTCTTTTGTCTGACTTCAGATAAAATTGGGTATGCCATTTGTTTTGTTCTAAAATCACATGTTGTTATGTATACACATCTATTGATGTGTTCCATGTAGACACGTACAAATGCCTAGGTTTTTAAACCAATAAGTTTATGCTGCTATCATTGGGGACAGAAGAGTTTTCTGGTGAGCCATGTTAATATGCCTAATACAGAAATAAAATTTAGTGTTACTACTGGCAAGATTATGCAGCATTTTTCTTATAGAATGACTATTACTTGCAAATGAAGAAATCATAAAATTCTTTTATCTGTTTGACTTTATTATGTCATTTGCTGTTCCAAGTCTCAATTTCTTTATTTGAAATTGTAGAATATAATTAGCTCTCCTTCATAGGTTGGAAAAATTGAATAATTAATGTGTAAATGCTTAGAGCTTAATACACTAACTACATCAGGTAATGGTTACACATAAAGATTAATGCATCTTATTTTTATAAAATGCATATTATTAAGAAAAAATAACTGAAAGAGTGGAATTGGAATGTTCCTAACACACACACACAAAATATTACATGCCTGAGGTGATGGATACCCCAATTACCCTGATTTGACTAATTCACATTATATGCCTATATCAAAACATTACTTATGCCCTAAAAAGATATACAACTATTAGGGGCCCATAATAATTAAAGCAATAAAAATCAAAAAGAAAGACTCCCATGAGTTCAGAATCGCAGACTTATCGAAGGAGACCTATTGTGCATCAGAGATGCTCACCCTGACCATCTAAAGGGATCTTCCCAAGAAGCCTTGCAGTCAGAATGAGCATCTGCACCTTGTGGAGGAGACCTTAGCACAGCTAGGCCTTGACCAATCAATCGTCTGTGCACCATGCACCAAACTCCTCAGGGGTCTCAGGGAGCTTCAGGTCAGTGGAGAGGTGACTTATACACATACAAAGAAACTAACCGTATTGAAATCAAGTGCACCGCAGATGAAAAACATCCCAGGTTGAAAGGGAGGGAAAGAGGGGCCGAGGGAGAGGGAGGAATGAAGTAACTCGAGAGGAACGAAGGATGGAAATAGCAGCTTGGCAGCTTCTACGATGGAGTGGGATCTGCTGCCCTAAACACTTACGAGGGATTACAAAAGTGGGGCAACACCCCAAACCCTCTTAAATTGTTTCCACGGCTGGATTGGTGCCATCATAAGACTCTTGGGTAAACTTGGGCACTTTCTGTGACTCTCTTTTTCTGATGCCTTCCTCCCTTTCACTAGTGGTCACAGCCAACCTGTCCTTCAATTTGTCTCCCATCATGCCTCCTTCCCCGTACTTCCTCACCAAAACCAAAATGCAAACAAAAGCAGGCTATCTGGCACATTGGCCTCATGGGATATTCTTGGCATGGGGGCTTCCCAAGGAGGGGCCATCAGCATCCCAGGGTCCAGAGGGAAGAGAGGCTGATAGCAATTGGTCCTGTTGAGTCTGCTTGCAACCACTACCCCTAGAGGGTCGTTGGGGGAAATGGGTGGAGGGGACGTGGAAGAAGAATGGCCTCTTGGTATTCCAGACAGCACGAAAGCTTCTGCACCTACTTTCTGCGGGAGTGAGGACTGAGGATTAGCACCAGGAAACAGGGAGCTAGGACTCTATCCTGAAGTAGCTCTCAGGCTCCCTGATGCCACTCTCGTCCCAGAGCCTGTTATTTGCATGGCAGCAGCCACAGTAATGGAAAGCAGATCATATCACATCCCTGCTACCAGCCCTGCCAGGGGCCCCGGTTGCAGTTAGGCTGCCTGGCCTCCAAGTCCGCCTCGTCTGGTGCCTGCTGACCACCTCGCACACTGCATCCTCTCAGCTCTGCGTCTGTAACGTGGGAGCTAATGTGATAACTTTTAGGACAAAACAAGATGATACGTGTCACACACAGACACATACGCCATCAACATCAGGCCATGTCTTCGTTAAATCTGAACATTAAGAAAAAATTAAATTATGCAGGTTTACAGCCACATGGAGAGTGATAGGAATAGTGACCTAGTACGTGGGAAAAGGTCAAGTTACTGGTCTGGTTAATCCACCTTTTATGGCATAAAAGTTGGGTGTAAAGGAGCAAATGCCAGAGAAGTGGGATCTTGAAGGACTAACAAGTGATACAAACGCCAGTCTTCAAAATGTGACCTGCAGGGAGTGCCTGTCTTAACATTTTTAGGAAAGCAAAAATATTTCTACTAATCATCTAGCACTTAAGTTAGTAAGCCACTGGAGTCTGATAAACTCCATCATACAGCCCAGCAGCCATGGAACTCTTTCCGCCTGTACTAACACTAGCTGGCTTTTATCCATTAATAATGATGTTTGAGACCAAATGTGATTCTATAAAGTTGTGTTAGTTCTACCCAAGATTCATCTTTAAAGTGAGCACTTGGGAGGGTACTGATGAATACAATAATTGGCATCCACAAAGCGTCGATATGCACTTGGTCCCTGCCAGAACTTTTAGGCCAGGCTTGGACCATTTGAATTTCCATTAATGGTGAATAAAAGATTAATGTGGTTCCCGCCCAAGAATTTGTAGTCATGTGCCCTGCTGCTAAGAAAGACTAAGCCCCTCTTCACTAGTTAAAACATCACATTTGGAATAATAATAAACATTTACCTGCCTGAGATCTCACTTTGTACAATTTCATGCACAGGCTTGTTGAATCTTTCAGACCCAATTTCTAACAGCATCATTTCCCGTCATGGTTATTATTTCTGGCTGCAGCCACCACTGTTGGCACCCAATCCTCATCTTTCTGTGACTCTCTTTTTCTGATGCCTTCCTCCCTTAGTCTGGTCACACAACTCAGGCTAACGTCTGAGGTTGCTATTGAACAATTACAGAATCTGGTTCCTTAAGAAATCCTGGGCCCATTTCTAGTATAAAAGGTGAGGGAGAGACTATTTCAGAAGCGTATCAGGAACTTTCTA
Source organism: Arctocebus calabarensis (assembly GCA_963573935.1). Lineage (NCBI taxonomy): Eukaryota > Metazoa > Chordata > Mammalia > Primates > Lorisidae > Arctocebus > Arctocebus calabarensis. Next base: position 44,764 of record CAUYON010155043.1, on the reverse strand, counting down.
TGCACTTTAATTAGGTCAGAAACATAAATTAGTTAACTGGCAGGAAAACACAAAGCCAAGTTGGAACCTTAAGCTGAAACCATGGTTTCAAGTAACTATTTGTCACTCTGTGAATTTGCAGCCTCAGAATCTTTTTTTGTGTGTGTCCCATCAGAGCCAAGGTTGCTAACCTCTGGCAAGGTCTTGTAAATCATTCTCTTACCCCAACAATAAAGCCCAGAGTTTATTCCCGGGCTCTCCATTCATGAGCTATGGGAAAACAGACTCCAAGCTAACTCCATTGCCGTCGGAGTGGTTACGAGGCCACAAGGGCTACCACTTGACCTGGCAGCAGAGTTGGCCAGTGGCTCTGTTGCTAGTAATTAAAGAAAGAGGGAAATCAGGCATCATTCAAGGAGCCCTAGCCAAAGATTTAGGAAGTCAATTTAGAGATGGGGAGACTGTGTATTTATTGCTGGGTTCATCTCTGACCCAACAATGTTATATGCAACCTTGAGGAAGCCCCTGCACCTGTCCACGCCTCAATTGTTTCCTCTGTAGGGTCGCAGTAGTGATCAGCTCTCCTCTCACTTCCTAGATTCTTTCATAAACCGGAGACTCAGCTACTACCCCATTGGTTTCTCTTCAGAAAGGTGTGGCCTTTTCCGTATACACTATACTCTATTTCCCAAATATAATAGACTGTTTTATGGTTCTGATGATTGGATTTACTGGCTTATTATGGTTTCAAAAATAGAACAAGTCACATAGAACTCCCACAAATTACCCCCGGAGGCTGATGGAGTTGGCAACAGTTTCCTTTTCTAAAATTTGACTTGGACACAAAGGTTTATGTGCAATCAAACTCCTCCAACCTGTAAGTATTAGAGTAGAGGGCCTGGAATCCTGACATCTGGGCCTGTGATCCACTACCCCTTAACTGTTGGCTGCCTTTCCTTCCTCTTTGCCCAGCAAAATCTGAGCTCTCTTTCAAGGCTTCAAAAACCTCCTCATGTTGCCTTCCTCAAGCCTTCTCGGGCATCCCCCTAGATGGGAAGCTTTCTTTCCTCTCTATAAGCACTTCTCTGTGCTGCCCCTATAAATCATGTTCTTAAGCTGAGGGCACATTGTAACATTGTATCCCTTATAGCGTCTAGACAGGCCTTTGCCTACAGAGGGAAAATGAATAAACAAGCAAATGGGGAGAATTTGGGGCATGAGGATTCACTAACTGGTTCTAATTTTCTCTCTCTTGCATGTCATGAACCCGCACTCCATCTGTTCTATTTTTAGATCTCAATAAGTTAATATATTCAGCCTCCTTAATGGATGATATCATGGGCACTGTGGCAGGCTATCCAAGCCCCCTTCAGAAATGAAGGGATTATTTTCCCTACTCCTGGGGGTGCTGCTGGTGAAATGCCCTTGGCAGTCAGTCCACTGCATGATTGACTAGCCAGAGAGAGTCTCTGCCCTCATGGAGCATCATATCTGCTGCAACGAGAAGAACATAGACAAATCTCTAATAAGTTAAAAGAGGTTATGGTCAAAATAAGCAACCTGCATGAATGACTGATCTCTGTGGGTTCATAAAGGTCCAGACCCCTCACCCAAATTTGGTACAAGTCTGAAGGCCCATGCCATCTGGGATGGGTGGGGGCCTCCATCAAGACTGTATCGCAGCCCAACTTCTCCCGCTGCCCAGTCCTGCTTCCTTCCCTTCCTGTTTGTAGAGTTTGATCTCAAGAGCATTCCCAGCAGAAGTCACGCACAGCAAGCTCTGTCCCAGATCTGCTTCCCAGGGACCCCACATGCGGCAGGTGCCTGCTGTGTTCCAGGTCCCGTTCGAGCTGATGAGTCAGAGTGTGAATAAGACCAGGGCCTGCCTCCATGGAGCATTCACTGTATCATCGTGATTGCCAGCCTGGGTGTCGTGGCACAGTGGTATGCTGTGAAGAATTTGAAAGATAATTAACTAAATTATTTTCAAAAGAAGTCCAAAGCACAGTAAGTGCATTGTTTTTTACTCTTTTTCTTTGATCAACATAATTTAAGTATGCCATGGAAATTTAACTATATATAGGTTCAAGTGTGCCGTGAGATTAAAAAAGGTTGAAAACACTGCTCCATCAGAAATAGACAATAACAAATACACAGATAATAAGTTGAAGGGGCAATGGTCGGAACAACCGAGCTGGAAAGGGCCTTAGGAACTGGGGATGATGGTTATTCTTAATGAAGAGGCTGAGGAGTCTTCACAGATAAATAACAACCTTAATATAATGAGGAAGAGAGGCATGAAGATATCTCAGAAAAGTGTATTCTGGCAATTAGAATATCAACTGCAAAGACTTTAGGACAAAGGAACAAACAGCAAGGAAGATGGTGGCAGTTGAGGACCCAGCGGGTCAGTCACGTTGGCCCTTGTGTCAATGTTCTATCTTCTGTACTGGGGGGAGGATTATAGATATTTATTATATTATTTTTAGAAAATAAATAAAAATTTGAAAGAGAGTCAAACACTAATAAAAAATGAGAATGTCACTGATCACAAGTTAGGATTTTATGAACTTGACATTTAAAAGAAGAGAGAGAGATTTCTATTCAAAATCCGAGAGGATGCTAGATACGTGAGTCTTGAATTCAGGGCCGGGATGTGCATTTGCGCATCACTGACGTGGGGACAGGATGCAAAGCACAGGAGGGACTGTGAGAAAAAAGACATGGGGGCGGGCAGAAATTGAAGCTGGAGCTGAGTAGGGAACAAGCACCTGCAACTCACCACGAGCGGCCAGTGTCCAGGGACCGAGGGAGGGATTTACTGGCTGAAAGGTGCTTGAAAGGTCAAGGGAGATGAGACCTTAGACCTGGATTTGGCAAAATGGAGCTCATTGGGGACGTCCAAGGAGCAGGCACAGTAGAGCAGGAGAGATGAATGTGCATTAGACTGAAATAAAGAGACCAGGAGGAGAAGACAGTGTGTACACGAGCAATGTACTTGGGGACTCTGCTGTGAAAGGGTGCAGAGAAACGGGAAAGGTGGTTGGAAAAGATGTGGAGTCCAGAGAGGGACAATTTAAGATGGGAGATAAGCCTGTAATCCTAGCACTCTGGGGCCAAGCCAGTGGAAGGCCTGGGCTCGGGAGTTTGAGACCAGCCTGAGCAAGAGCAAGACCCGCCTCTACTAAAAATAGAAAAACTAGCCAGGTGGTGTAGTGCACACCTGTAGTCCCAGCTACTCAGGAGGCTGAGGCAAGAGGATTGCCTGAGCCCAGAAGTTTAAGGTTGCTATGAGCTATGACGACACCTTGACGCTCAAGCTAGAACAACAGAATAAGATTATCTCAAAAAAAAGGGTGGCCCCTGTGGCTTAAAGGAGTAGGGTGCCGGCCCCACATGCCGGAGGTGTCAAGTTCAAACCCAGCCCCAGCCAAAAACTGAAAAATAAAATAAAATAAAAGCCTCTCCCTATGCTGATTGGAATTATCCAGTTGAGGAAAGAAAGTGATAAAGCAGAGAGAGGGGCTGGGTCCAGCGCACGGTGGGAGGGTGGCCTTGGATGGCAGCCGGGACAGGCTGTCCCTGTGCTAAGTGGGCAGGAGCCAGTATGGCAATTAGACTGGTTGACTTTGCTGTGGGAGTGTGTATAGATGTTCTTTTGAGATTAATTCCATTTTTACAGTGAAATAAGGAGCAAGGCTAACAGCTGAGCATGAATTGTGGTGAAAACCTTGAGGCCCAAGGATAGAAGAGAGTGTGAAATAACTTTCCATAACATTCGCTGGATGGCTGTCTGCGGGGCACTATTCCAGGCACGGGGAACAGCACAGAGACCCCCACCCGCGTCCAACTCACACTCAGCGAATCTACTGGAAACGTGAGCCAATGGCCGGGCCCCACTCAGACCCACGAGAGGCTGCGATCAAGGCCAGAGTGCTGGTCAGCCGCTTGAGGTCCTTGTGGAGCGCTCAGCTAAATGGGCTCTGATGTCCAACAGATCAATCGAAAATAATACCCAACGCTTAAAAATATCCATCTAAACCTAAAGAAAGCCCATCTTTGTTTATCGAATCTGCCTCGACTCGCGCCTTCTTCAGAGCCCGTCTCTGCTGCTCTGGCCCAAACTCTCCCTTCTTGATGGATCCGTCGCAGTCGTCTTTTAACTTTTTCTCCTTCCCAGTATTTTCTCCCCATAAGCCAGTCTGTAAAACCTTGTTTGATGATTCTTCCACAAATACAGCCATCCGTGCGTCACTCTCCTGCTCTGAGGCCCAAATGGCTTCTCTCTGCCTGCAGGACAGTCTGGACTTGTTCCCGTTTTCAGAGCTCTTCGCAATCTGATTCCCAGTTTGCCTGTGCATATTTTGAACATGTTGCTCCATTCGACCTAGTTTACTTCAATGCCCTCGTCTTTGTGTGTTCTTGGTCAGCCCCACGCCCCTCACTTGACACATGACCTGTCTGCCTGTCGGAACGGACTTCCCTACACTTGGAGGACTTGCTCAAGGAGCGCCTCTCTTCCCACCCAAGCCTGCGGTGAGCACTCTCCCTACCCTCCACTCCACCAATTGTTTATATTATTCCTTTAGTTCTCTTCCATGCTACCGAAATCTGGAATGGTCTTTCGTGTCCCTTTCTCACCTCTGCAGCTAGACTGTAAGTCCTTAGCAAGCAGAAGCAATGTCTTAACTTCTCCGGCTGACCCACAGCAATTAGGCACTTGGAAAATCAGCCCCTTTTCAGTATTGCATCCTGTGTGCTGACCCAGAGGCAGAAAGGGTTCCACCAGGGAACCCTCAGGCCGAATTCTCAGATTGGTAGTTCCAGTTACAGGAAGCTCACAAGAGAAGCCACCTCCTATTTGTTTTCACTCCATTAGGAAATTCTTTGTGTTAATTCAACATTTTGTCTTATGACCCATTAAATATAGCTCTGTTGAAAGCAATTTAATTAAAACCCTTGTGATGTTGCAAGATTGCCAAAAATTCTAGCCTTTCGAGGCAGAACTATGGCTTATAAAACGCAGCATTTTCAGATATCAACATAGCAGCTGGAAGCCCAGTAACTAAAGCTTGTTTGAAGATCAAGTTCCTCCCACATTGGTTGAGGTCACTTGGCTGGTAGACAGATTTTGCAAATGTAGCTTACTGTTGAAAAGCTGTAGCATTCCAAATACAGCCTCCCTTACCCCACACATATATACACACACGCCCTCTCTTTCTTGTCTAAATAAATAAAATAGCAACCTTGGTGTGCCAGCATGGCCCCAGCAATTATAGTTAAAAACAGCAATTACCACTTCATAGCATCTCAAGTTCTTGGTTTCTCAAATGGAAAGTCACACTGCTTGAAGCTGAGACTTTTTTGCACCCAGAATAGTTTTTTTTCTTTTTTGACCAGTAAAGATTTACTGGGGGCTTATTGTTTGCCAAAGGTAAACAGGATTGGGAAAACAATACAAAGAACAATAAGCCTTGGGTTCCACTTCTAAGGGATTTATAATCTAAAGATTGGAGGCAGGTAATATATGGTTATTAAACTCAAGTCTAAGTTCTAGGAGAGATGTGTAAACTGAAAATAGTGGGAATACATAGATGGGGTAACTTAGATGGAAACAGAAAGGATAGTTCAAAAAAAATCTTCAGAGAGGGTGTATTAAAAGATGCTCAAATGACTAACAGCTCCTCAATAAGTTAGGCATAAAATTTCCACTTCTTTGTATAGATCACCCCAAACTATCAACAGGTGCAAACAAAAACTTGTGCACATAAGGTCTTTAAAAACAGGTGGGGCACTTGTCTGCTGTGGTATTTACCTGTGCTGTTGTAAGTTTGCATAGAATAGGCAGATTGACCAATTAAAAGTTATTACTCTATTACACATGGCATTTGCTAAAATTCAGGAAATTACATTACAATGATAGTTTGTTGTGTCAAGACAAAAAGTCTTCATGATATTTTTACTTAAAGATAGTTTTGTAACAACACGAACTTGTAATATCACCTTATTTTTTGAGATACTTGGACTTAGTTCAGTGGGCCACTCTGAAAAAGACAAAATGTTATATGCATATGAATACTTCAAGATTTTATCTGACGAGTGACAAATAGATGCTATTGATTGGAATGGGACAAGCCTTTTGACACCCTATTTTTGGACCAAAATATTAATAGTTCCAACGGGGCACAGACAAAAGGAAACCCAAGGTTAGAAATACTTAGAAACACTTTCTCAAAGGGTAGTTCACCAAACTAGTGGTTAGAAAGTACCTTCAGGCTCTTAAAACACATTTCAGGACAATAGTTCAGCTTGGAAGCACAGTATCCTTGGGTTTTGTTAAAGTATGTGCTATCGGTTAGAATTCCTTTATTCCTTTCTTGCTTACCAGGATATTTAAATCAGACTCTCCTTCCAAGAGAATATTCTAGCTCATTATTTGATTGAAGGTTTTTTTTTTTTTTGAGACAGAGTCTCATGGTTTGTCCTAGATAGACTGTTGTGGCATCATAGCTCACAGCAACCTCAAACTCTTGGATTCAAGCAATCCTCCTGCCTCAGCCTCCCAACCAGCAACCACACACCTGGATAATTTTTCTATTTTTAGTAGAGATGGCTCTTGCTCTTGCTCAAGCTGTTACGAACTTCTGAGCTCAAGGGGATCCTCCTGCTTCAGCCTCCCAGAGTGCTAGGGTTATAGGCATGAGCCACCACACTTGGCTGATTGAAGGTCTTTAAAAACAGGTGGCACATGGCTTGGGAGCTGTAGAGCAGCGGCCTTCGTCCCCAAGAAGACAACACAGGGCACATACCACCTTTGTGGTTTCAAATGTTCTTGCAACCACTTTAAATAAGTAAAAAGAAACAGTTGAAATGAATTTTAATAGTGTATTATTCAACCAATACATCCTTCAACATGTGTTCAATGTGAAAATTATTAATGTAAAAACAAGCAGGAAAGAATGTAGAGAGAGAGATGAGAGAGGGAAGGAAAAAGAGTAGGTGGGAAGGATGGAAGAAAGTCGTGCAAGAAGCTGTGACTGCTGGCACAAATATACATCTCCAGAGACATAAACACGCCTTCCTTTTAAGAAACACCACTCTTGTGGATCCAAACCCCCACAAATGTGCAGACATACTCATTTACACACATACACACGTGACCCTACAAGAGAGTGTAAAGAATCTCTCAGCGCTTAATTATGGGGCAACCTCTGGGTGACAGACATCATTCACTCATTCTCAGTTTCCACCCTAGGCACGAGCTCTTCCTTTCCTGCCTCGGTATCAGCTCGACCCTGCGAGGTCCTTCTCTACCATGGACGTTCCTAACTGCCTGTGTGCACTATTACCTTCTGGCTCCAAAAGGCATGTATTAAGAGCATGCTACGCGTCATCATGGTGTGAGACATGAGAAATACCAAGACCGGTAAGATTTAAGACCTCTTTTCCTTTGCTTTCTATCTTATTACATTATCTTTGTTTCTTACATGTTCATTCTTCTATCGAAGCAAAAAAAAAAAATCTAGAAATTTCCCATAAGCTCATTATACCATTTGTTGCCTTCAAAACTCATGTCAGGCTTGCCCATCCCTCATCAACTCTCCTGCTCCCGTCCACAACCCAAGCACCGTGACCTCCTGCCAGCACCAGCTCGGTGACCTGTTGGCTGGTTTCCTGCTCCACGCTTGTTCTCTATGGTCCACAGCAGCAAGATGGTCCTTTCAAGAGCACGTCAGATTATGTCACTCACCTTAGAACCTGCAAAGAGGTCCCCAGAGCACCTGAGAGTAAACTCCAAGACTCTTGCCATGGCCTCTGAGACCTCAGCCAAGGGGCTGGCCTCCATGCCCGCCTCCTGCTCCTTCTCCACCCTACCTCTTCTCACACCGTCCTCCCCATTCACTCTGTTCCAGCTCCAGACACCACAGACTGTTTCTTTTTTCTTTTTTTCTTTCTTTTTTTTTTGAGACAGATTCTCACTATGTCACCCTCAGTAGAGTGCCGTGGCGTCACAGCTCACAATCTCAAACTCATGGGCTTAAGCGATTCTCTTGCCTCAGCCTCCTGAGTAGCTGGAACTACAGGCGCCCTCCACAACACCCAGCTATTTTTTCTTTTTTTTTTTTTGAGACAGAGCCTCAAGCTGTCACCCTGGATAGAGTGCTGTGGCATCACAGCTCACAGCAACCTCCAATTCCTGGGCTCAAGCGAGTCTCTTGCCTCCACCTCCCAAATAGCTGGAACTATAGGCACCCCCCACAACGCCCGGCCATTTTTTGGTTGCAGCCATCATTGTTGTTTGGCGGGCCCGGGCTGGATTTGAACCTGCCAGCTCAGGTGTACACAGCTGGCGCCTTAGCCCATTGAGCCATAGGCGCCGAGCCACCAGCTATTTTTTTGTTGGAGTTGTCACTGTTGTTTAGCAGGCCGAGCTGGGCTCAAACCTGCCAGCCTGGGTGTGTGTGGCTGGCGCCCGACTCACTGAGCTATGGGCGCCAAGCCACACAGACTGTTTCTCATCTCAGAATCTCTACTCGTTTTGTCCCTCTGCCTGGAATACCCTTCCTCCAGATCTTCTTAGGGCCGCCTCTTCGCAGGTTTCTACTCACATGTCACATCCTGATTCTCCTCATTCAGTCAAAAACTGGACTTTCACCCCCTCTCCCCTCTCTCCTTCCCTACACCCCCAAACTCCCCCATTCTTAGCCCTTGTTCTGCTTTATTTTCTTCATGGCATTATTTAAAACTTTGTTGTTTATTTAGGTGTTTATTTGTGTAGATTATTTTTCGTTAGAATGTGGGCTCCAAGAAAGCAAGGCCTTTGCTGTCCCAGGACCTGTGCCATCCCAGGTTGGTGGCACACGGAAAGCGCTCCAGTGAGAAGATTCTCCTCCTCTTCCCACCACCTGGGGGTAGGGGCTTCATAGTCATCCTCAAGAACCTCTTGTTCTGGGTGGTGCCTGTGGCTCAAGGAGTAGAGCGCCGGCCCAGTATATGGGGGGGTGGTGGGTTCAAGCCTGGCCCTGGTCAAAACTGGAATAAACAAAAACTTCTTGTTCTCTCTACACCTTCTTGATACACCTTCTTCTCTATTTCCACAGCAGCGTTTCCCAAAGTGTGATCATCATGCCACCTCTATCCAAATCTTTAAAATGTTACCTTAAAAATGTAGATTTCTGGGCTCAACACTGACTCTTTCTGTCCATGGAGTAGAGGTAGAAACATGCATAAAGCTCTTCAGGTATTTCTCATGCTGGATAAGCTTGAGAACAACTGTCTTTGATTGCAATAATTATCTTTACGGATTACCAAATCTGTGTTTCCACCTCTTGCTCCCAAAGGATCCCCAAGGTTTTTTTTGATCCTGCTTCCTATGAGCTCTGACAGCTCTTGGGTCTCTTACCTGGCTCAGATATCACCACTTTATATGAAGTGCAATGGCTACTGAGCTCATATTGTCTGCTTTCTAAACCACACAGCTCACCCATGTCACTTTCTTTAAAACCATCAATAGTTTCTATTCCCTCTCCTCTGGGTCTCTTTTCATCACCTTTTAGATCCTGTCTCTCTCTGACAAGGATCAGTTTAGGTGCCAATATCTCCACCTTTTAGATCCTTGTCCTCTTTGACAAGGATCAGTTTAGGTGCCAATATCTCCAGAAACTTCTCTTTTCTCTGATGAACATGATATGCCCGCCCCCCATGCCCAGAGAGCCCTGACATCTCTAAAGGCATTCATTAATTTACTTATAGTAGAGTTATTTATTTATCTATCCTATTTCCTCAAACTCATGTACCATGAGTTCAGAAAATGTGACTTATTTATCTTTGTATACTCTGAAGCACTTAACCCAATGGTTGGTACTCAATAATGTTTATTGAATGAATGATTGGGCTCATGTTTGGTTCCAAATATACTCTATCATTCTGTTTTTTTCCCTTTCAGGAGTTAAGAAAGAAATCCACTAGATATTAATTCAAAAATTTAGTTCATTCATTTCTGCTAGAAGGAAAACACTGACAGCCAAGCACTGACACCCACTTGTGATAACAATCTATCTAGATATGATAATAAATTTCGAAAACAAATTTATTACAATCAAGGGACATAAAACCATTTACTAGGTATTACAAAGAACCAAAAAACCTTTGAGTCTTTGATCATGGTCACACAACTAAATGAGACCAAAGACAAGCAACCCTCTTAGAATATTCCATTTATAGCATGATTTAAACATAGGATTGGGGAGAGTTGGCAGTAGGAAATCCACCTTTCGAGGTAGCTCTTCCTTGTTACCCAGTCTGCAACAATTTTGCCTCTCTCAGATGTAAAGTTTGGATGAAGTGAGTGGCTGGGACCACCTGCCTTGAACCCTGGCCACCGACTGTCCCCACCACTGCAGATCTGTTCTACTACTGGGCTGAGAGAGATATACCCCTGGCATCACAGCTGTAAATGCAGAATGGAGTTTTTCCCTCAAGAAAATGATGTTATTAATGAGGCAAATATATCAAAATAAAAATGTTAATGACCTTTTTATATTTAGGGTTAAACAGGCTCTCAGAATCTAGCCTGGTAACCTAATCATATTAACCCCGATGCTTTGGGCAAATGCATTTTGCATTCTTACCAATGAACTTTTGAAACATCATTCTGAGGCTGGGCGAGGTGGCTCACACTTGTAATCCTAGCACTGTGGGGGGCCAAGGTGGGTGGATTGCCTGAGATCAGGAGTTCGTGACTAGCCTGAGAAAGAGTGAGACCCTGCCTCTAAAAAACAGCTGGGTGCTGTGGCAGGTGCCTATAGGCCCAGCTACTTGGGAGGCTGAGGCAAGAGGATCTCTTGGGCCCAAGAGTTTGTGGTTGCTGTGAGCTGTGACTCCATGGCACTCTACCCAGGGCAACAAAATGAGACTCTGTCTCAAAAAACAAAACAAAACAAACAAACAAAAACCTCTTTTCTGTGCATAATTACCAACTGGAAAATGTCCTCTCCTCTTCTTACTTAGTCCCGTTGCCTTGCAAACTGGCTCTTGGTCCTATGGCTTTTGTCCTGGGAGAAACGGAAGAGATATAAGTAGAGAAATCATTTGCTGAATTACACTTGAAATCCCACTCAAGTGTCATTTCTTAGAAAGTAAGAAAAATAACACAAAAATGAAACTGTACCTACAATAAAAACATTTAAGATAAATTTTGAAATTTTCTTTCTGAGATTTGTTGCCATGATGTTCTATCCATCTGTGCAAAGAACGATTTATTTCTCACATAGTGTGAATGACACCTGCACTGTCGCCAGAAGTCATAAACTCACAGGGTTGGAAGAGTCCTTGGAGATTATCTGGTTTAATACCCTCATTTTGCCTACAGACTTAAGGAAATTACTTCAGTTTTATCTTTGTTCTAAATTCTACATGCCACAAATGTTCTGAATGCTTCCTATGGGCTACAAATAGAGCCTGTTGGGTTCTATTTTGAATAAGCTTTGTTTACAAAATCATATGGAGAATTAATACAAGGTGTCTCTTCGGATAATACAAGACAGAAAACAATGTCAGAATCAATTCTATAAAGCGGTATTCTGGAAAGAAAAGACCATAGATTCAAAATTTTAAATTAAGACTCTGCATGCAGAAAGAATAAACAGGAGATGCTCCCCTTTAAAGGCAGGTGAAGTAAATGAGTTAATTGGTGGCTCACCTCCCAGCCTCCTTGAATACTTTGGAGACACACTTATTCTAGCACCTAAGCTTGTTTTCCCGAAACTAGCTTAGTAACTTGAGCAAATAGTCAAAAGACCTCTTTATGAGAACTGCTTTTCTCTGTGGTTAGAGAGTTCTTTGTCTAAAACCTTGTGTTGTTTTTTTCCATGATTGAGAAATTGTTATGACATAGGAAAGCTGTGAGCAGGGGCAACACACTTCAGGTAGAGCAGAAGAGTTATTTTGAGAATATCTTTTGATACAGGAGGATTATAGGTGCTTCTAACCAGAAAGAGGCCAACGAGTTAGCACCATGTGGTGAATAAGAGGGAGAAACAAAGGAAGGTGGCAGAAAAGCAAATCTCTTATACCAATGATGCAGATAGAAAGCCATTGAGAATCAGAATGATAAAATAGCCTCTGGGTCAAATGCATTAAGTAAACCTTGAGCCACATCGGTTCCCACCTTAGCTAACTTACCTGTTGAGATTCCTTACGATCTTTTGTTTTTAAAGAGTTGCACTTAGGAGTATTCCAGAAGGCTTGACAATCATTGATCTATTTCCGCTCCCTCTATTGAAATCAATTAAACAGACATTAATTAAGCACCTGCTACATTTTGGTGAACTATGCTGGTTTCTAGCGATATAAAGATGAATAAGACATACTTTCTGCCCTTCAGAAGTTTATCATCATGTGGGCAAGACAGACTCATTAATCACAACGGAGACGATAAGAACTCCGGCAACACGGATGAAGGAACAATTAATTCAGCCTAAGAGAGCCAAATAAAGATATCAAAAGGCAACATCCGAGGGACCTTTAAATATGCTGGAAGTTTGTCAGGCGGATAAATAGGATATAAGCTCTCAAGGGCGAATGTGCCCGGAGGTTGGGTCTGCTGAGAATCTCTGCCGGGGCCGCAGGGGCCAGGCTGGGAGGCACCACGTTAAACGGTCCCCAGTTGTGGATCTTGCTGTTTTGAGAAGGGAGATGAAAGGTGCTTTAAACGCGTAACTTTGGGACAGCATGGACCGTAGAAGCGCAGGCAGAGGTCGGCTGGGAGGCCGCAGAAGAGCCTCAGCGGAGGCTGACGAGAGCTTGTGCCACAGCGTCTGGGTGGGGACCCGAGGCTGACAGGCGCGGGACAGAATGCGCTGCTGGGTGAGGGCTGGGCGCCAGAGGAAGAAGAGGGGCCAGACTGCACTCCAGGATTATTTTTCGGGAAGGGTGTGGTATGGTTCCATTGCTCTCTGTGCAAAGGACAGAAGCCCAGCTTGGGCAAAACGGTAAATACGTTATCCTCAGAATCCAAGTTTGGGTTAAGAGGCCGCACCCAGGTGCAGCTGGGCCATCTAGAGCTTGCGGGCAAGTGCCCCCAAGTGACCCTCCTCCTGCCGCCGCCCTGCCCTCGCCCCCCGCGCCTCTGCCACCTTCTGTCAGCTCCCCTCATCTTGGACTTTGATTTGATAAAACGAACTGGCACATCTAAAGTGTGCCACCTGCTAAGTTCTGAAACACGTACACACCCTGGAAACCGCCACCACGGCCAGGGCAGGGAGCTCATCCGTCACCCAAGTCGCCCCTGTGTCTCTTGTGCCTCCCCGACCCTCTGCCTCAAGTCTGCTCCACCCCGCTGCCCGACAGTGACTGATCTGATCTCTGTCAGTACAAATTAGCTGGCATTTTAAGAGTTCTGTGCGAATGGGGTCATCCAGGATGTATTTATTGTCTGGTTCATGTTGTCGTGGTCATCTGTAGTTCATCTCTTATTGCAGAGAGGTGTTTAGTCTGTTTCACCCTCTTTGTATTCTGTCTCTGTTTTGTCCTTTTGTTTTATCCTCTCACGCCTGCCTGGCTATCTCACAGAAGGAAACCCCACCAAGGTTTATGTTTTATAGTTCCCTCCATCAGGAACTGGTCTCAAGCGCAGACATTCCTGAGAAGGTCTCTGATTGGCTGTATGCCGGGTCAGAATCTCAATCCTGAGCCCAACATCTATGGTTGGAGGGGCAGCATCACGTGGGGGACACGTGGGGGACACAGAAAAGCCCAGAGAATCCTCTGAATGTTTGAGGATAGCCCCAAACATTAGCCTTCCGGCCACGTGGAGTTCAGCCTTCTGATCTCCGTCCTCACCTCCCCCCTCAGACACACACTGAAATTGGGAAGCATCCCTGGGGAAGGCCCCAGTTCGGTATCATTTTCATTCCCTAAATTTCCCTGTTGTTTAGGATAATTTCTGTATTGGTTGATATCTCAGTGATTTATACAGTTTTAAATTTTCTGTTATTTGACAGATCAACAGAACAGAATTAAGAATTCAGAAACAGACTGATACATACAGGGATTTATGATAGAGTTGCTCTCTCAGATCAGAGGGGAAAATGATAGACTATCCACAAGATAGTGTTGGAACAACTGTGGGTCCATTTGGAAAATAATAAACTTGGATCCATGCTTCATTCATTATACTGGGATCCATTCCAAATGAATCAACTATTAAATGTAAGAAGTAAGTCCTTAGGGTAAGTTCCTATATAAATTCAGATTGGCGAAGGCCTAACTATGAGACAAAATCTAGAAGGCACACAGGAAAACATATAAAAATCAAAATCTTTGCTTGGCAAAACTACTTGAACAAAGTCTGGAGACAAATAACAAATTGGGAGTAAGTGTTTGCAATTCATATTACAGGCCATGTTTAATGCCCTTAGAGTTTAGAGGCTTGTATAGTAGCAAAAAGAGCACCAGAATATATGAGGAGCTCAAACAACTCAATAAGAAAAAATAAAATAATCCTATTTATGGGCAAAATGTGTGAAAGATTTGAATAGATAATTCTTAAAAGAAGACATACCAATGGCTAACAGGTATATGAAAAAATGCTCAACATCACTAATCATCAGAGAAACGCAAATCAAAACCACAATGAGGTATCACGTCAGCTCCAGTTAAATGGCTTTTATACAAAAGACAGGCAGTAATGAATGGTGGTGAGGATGTGGAGAAAGGAGAACCCTGGGACTGGATTGGTAGGAATGTAAATTAGTACAATCACTGTGGAAAGCAAAACAGAGTTTTCTCAAAATTCTAAAAATAGAACTACCATATGATCTCAGTAATCCTATGGCTGGGTGTATATCAAAAAGAAAAGAATCAATATATGTGCTCTTTCATATCCATTCAGCACTATCCACAATAACCAAACTGTCCATCAACTTAGCTGTGAAAACAGGTGACATTCTGTCATTTGCAGCAACATAGAAAGCGCTGGAGGGCATTATCTTCAGTGAAATAGGCCAAGCACAGAAAGACCAATATCGCGTGTTCTCATTTGTATGTGGAAGCTAAGAAATTGATCTCATAGAGGTAGGGAGTGGTATGATGGTTACTAGAGGCTGGAAAGAGTAGTGGAAAGTGGGAGATAAACAGGGATTGATTCATGAGTACAAAAATACAGTTAGCAGAAATAAGATCAAGTGCAAGGGTGAAGAACCTTTTCATGTTGGAAGGCTGTATTAATTTAGCTGAATCAAATAGACTGCATTCAAGAAACTTCAGTTATGGGGCAGCACCTGTGGCTTAGTGGGCAGGGCGCTGGCCCCATATACTGAAGGTGGCATGTTCAAACCTAGACCCTGGCCAAACTGCAACAAAAAAATAGCTGGGCGTTGTGGTGGGTGCCTGTAGTGCCAGCTACTTGGGAGGCTGAGGCAGGAGAATCGCCTGAGCCCAGGAGTTGGAGGTTGCTGTGAGCTGTGACTCCAAAGCACTCTTGCCGAGGATAACTCTGCAGACAGAGGATGACTCTGTCTCAAAAAAAGAAAAGAAATTTCAGTTAGATATACTGAAAAATGTACATTTATTTTGTAAAAATAGAACTACTATGTACTTCATAATTTCAAAAAATGAAAATGTTAGGTTAATCTTATAGTTAACTGACCTTCCAAGGACTTTGTTGTGTCTGCTTTTGTTGGAAAGCATTTGATTATTCAGTTGCAGCATGGAGGTCCACGGTTTCAGTTGATCCTTTAAATGGGTATCAGTCATTTGTGACCTTAAGGGATATCTTGTCTGGGTTAGGTAGAAGAAGGTAGATTTATAACAATGAGTGTTTAAAAAGTGAGAAAGCATTTCTCAGGCATATTGCCGAAGGCATGGGTATTCTACTGCATTTTTCCACATTTCAATTGGATTTTTCTTAGCAACAAACACTGACTTTAAAATGTCATCTTCTGAGTGCTCAATCTATTCCATCTGTAGTTTGTTAGGTGCTAATTTGAGTGTGATGTCGCGATTCTCAAAGTTGGTGAAACTTTCATTGTGTTCTCCAATTACTACGTCTATGTATTCTCAAATGATAGCATATATGAGTAACATCCTGCTCATCAGTGACCTTTGCTAACTGGAGAAGATGTTCACCCAAAATTTGCTTTTGAAGAAGTGTTTGGGAAAAGATAGTTTTTCTCAAGATGCCAAGTCTTTTTTGCCACATATCTTTTGAGGACTTGGTTTTACTGTCAAATATTCAAGTCATTTTGATTTGACATGATAACACATAGAAATAATGCATTCCTATATAAATCTTCTTTCAATATTCACATTGCTGGGTCTGTTTTTCATACTGTTTAACTATCTGTTCCTGCAGTGATAAAATTTGGCTGAAATCTATCTCTGCAATAGCCAATGCACTTTAAATGATATGGCAAATCCACACAGAATACATTGTCGTTCAACTTTAGCATGTGGCAAAACTGACAATTCTGTGTTGCATTTGCACAAATATAGTTAGCAATATTTACAATTTGTTGCAAATGTCACTTAAAATAGGAGCTTTAACACAAAGATTTTGCTGATGCAAGACCAATAAAAAGAAATGAAACTATTTGGATCTGATAATATCTGGATAGATAATTTATTTTATCTGTGCAATAAACCCTTCCTGTTTTCCTGTCATGGAATGTGCACCCTATGTTCATACACTTACTAAATTGACCAAATTCAGTCCAATTTCATGACACTTGAAAGTTGTCAAAGATAACTAATCCCTGCATTCTGTTCCCAAAGCAAATAACTTCTTTGTAGCAAAAAAATCTTCTGTTATGACCTAAATGAAGTATAAAACCTGTGCCAGGTGAGCAGTATCAGTCGATTTATCAGTGATTGAATAATATGTATTTTCTTTTTGAAGTATTGCATGAACTTGTTCTGTTAAGATGAAGACTGATTCATGCTGCCAATCAGTTATGTGTTTCCTTGAAAGAGGCAGTTGTTTGTACTTTGAAACATTATCAGGGTCTAAACATCCTACAACTTTAACAATGCATTCTTTCCAATTTCTACATCACTGAATAAATTGCCTTTTTTCCCAAGTATAAATTACTTTACAAGTTGCTTCATTGGCATTATTTCTGAGTCTTATTGCTACTTGAAAGAATTGTCTTTGCTTGCTTTTTGCCTTTTAATTTCTGTAATACAACCTTACATGCCTTTCTCTCTAATTTAAAATATTTGTGGTGTTTATGAGCATTATAATGTTATAATGAGTATTGAATATATTTAATGTTGCTATTGCAGTATCATAACGTAAGCAAATCATCTTATCTTTAGCAGAAACAAGATAATATTGCAATTCCCAATTCTCATTTAAAATCTGTTTTCTTCCTCCAGCTTTCTGTTGGTCTTCTTTGACATCTTGGACTATTGAGCAGACAGAATTAAAAAATATTGTCAAGCTGTGCAGCTATTCACAAATCCCACTTCGAACAGCAACACAGCACACCGTTGTTAAAAGCTAATAACAGACTGGCGTACTTGATCCCCATAAAGTCTCACCAACCAACCTGGTGTGGTGGTGGCACCCATCAGGCAGGGGAAGTAGGTACTAAGTCGTGAACGTAGCAGCCATCAGTTTAGCCCTTATGGCTTGGGGATGTTCTAATTGTGCTGCTCAATTCCGGAGGGTTATTTTGTTGAAATTTATTTTATGCTTTCATGTTTTAAACATGTTCATTTTGAAAATAAAAGAGATATATGAAATACAAACAAAATGTATTAATAAAAGTAAAAGAATTTGTTCGGTAAAATTTGGGTTTTAGTTAAAAGACCACACATAAGGACCTAGAAGGCCACAGCTTCCCCACCCCTGAGCTAGCAGTTATCAGGTAGTGATGATGTGCCAGCCATTTTATATATATTGTCCCATTTAATCTTAATGTTAACCCTTTGTCCATATTACTGTCTATATAAGCTTTTCTTGTCCAGAGTAACACAGTTGACAAGTTTCAATCTGACATCAATGCTCGCTCTTCTCACTGCTATACTATACCATGCTGTCTTTGCAGAGACTCAAAGATTCATGAAAAATACAGTTGACCCTTGAACAACACAGGTTTGAACTATATCCAGACTTTTTTTCAACCAAACGTGGATGGAAAATGTAGTATTCCTAGGATGGGACACCCACGTATGTGAAGGGCCAAATTTTTGTATATGTGGGTTCTGCAGGGCCAATGTAATTGTGTAGGTTTTGGTTTGTGGGAGTATCCTGGAACCAATCCCTTGCTTATACCAACTGGATATGACGAGGTGTTAACATTTCAAATTGGAAATAAACTGAGAATTGCAACATTCCCAATCTGTGAAAGCTCAGAACTGTCATGATTGTGCAGTTTGTTAAAGCACAGTCATTTAATGCTCTATGACCTCTATGCCCTTTCTATGAAGACCTTTAAGGATTAGGTAGCTGGCACAATTATTTGAATCTACTTAATGTTGATACTGCAGTATCATAACATAAGCAAATCATCTTATCTTTAGCAGAAAGCACTCTTAAGCACTCTTCTCCTTTTTTTCTACCCCCAAAATTTGTTTGTCCATCAAACAAACATGTCTTTGTATGTGTGTGTGTGTGAAATTTTCTTCTGACTTTGCATGGAAGGGTGTTTGTCTGCAGACCCACTGTCAACTCAACCGTGCACAGATAGATCAACCCCAAATCTGCCAGAAAGCCACCTTCAATTATCCAAGGGAAGTGATTTTATTTTTTCCCTATGTACAACAAAAATGCATTTTAGGCATGTATAAACATTTCACATGCCCACAAAATTACTCCTGAGTTGTACTTTAGGGCTAAAAGAGAAAGGGAGCTACTGCTTTTCTTTGACTTCGAATTTACTGAATGCTGTCATTCCAAATTCACACAGCTGACCTGTGTGTGTATATCAGACTCTAAGCTACTTAGAGCTGGGGACTGTTTTGCATTCACCTCTATCTCCCATAGTGCATTGCACATAGTAGATGCAAATGACTATTATTTTTAGATTTAGAAAATACTTTTTAAAATAAAGGACTACTTATTATTTTTCCTAAAACTTCCTCTGTATCATCAAAAATTCTACAATCTGTCAGTTAGAATAGCCTAATCTATGTGAAACCCTACTATGTGCCAGGAACTCTGCTAGATGCAGAGTAGATTTCCGGATGAAATCTAATTCCTCCACTCCAGCAGTAAGGATCTGTTCTTTAGCCTCATTCCCTGAGAGAGGTGTCTCATTGGTCCCTTAAGGGAGACATGCTTCTGGACTGTAGAATTCTTTTCTACATTTCCATGTTACTAGATGCAAGAACAGAGAAGACAATTCCAGAAACTGGAAAACCAGGTAGGAAAGGGAAGCCAGCCCATCGTGCCAGTGCTCACAATGCCCTTGTTACTGTTCCTGTGGAAGGCAGAAGATCGAGGAGCCAGAGGAATGGCAGATAAAGCCTTTTAATTTGCTGGCAATTAATTCTTTCACTTACTTTAAATTAAAATGTTCAGCCTTTCCCAGTCACCCGTCAGCAACTGTTAACATCAGTGCCTTTTCCACATTTGGAAGGCTCTGAGTATAAACAGCCCTTTATCTTGCAATGAAAGATAAATTATAAAACCTTGCTTAAACAGAATCCTCTGGGAATGAGTTTTCCTGGCTTATTAATTATTCTACTTATTGGAGACTTAGGCAGAAAATTATTTTTTTCTAGAATTCATTCATCACTCATTTGTACATTCCATCAATTAATGCATATAACATAGGACCCAAGGTAGGTGCAGTTGCTGGAGCCAAGCTGCCTAGATCTGATCCCAGCTCCACCCCTGGTGATTACCCTTTTTGTGCTTCTGTCTCCTTATCTGCAATATAGAGACAAAAATAGTGCGTATCTCATAGCATTTATATGAAAATCAGATCAACATATGTAAGATTCATGAGACAGCACATGGTAGTGCTATACAACTGCTACTTATTGTGACCTGTTTGAAAGGACAATGAAAAATATGCTGTCTGCCTCGCTGTGAATTCCTACCATTATAAAAAACAACTAAAAAAATATAGAATTATACAGAATAAAATGTGAAAATCTTCCCCACCTCTTCCCCTTCTTCCCCTTCTACTTTCTTTTCTTTCTTTTTTTTTTTTTTTATAGAGACAGAGTCTCACTTTATCACCCTTGGTAGAGTGCCGTGGCGTCACACTTCTCGCAGCAACCTCCAACTCCTGGGCTTAGGCAATTCTCATGCCTCAGCCTCCCTAGTAGCTGGGACTACAGGAGACCACCACAACGCCCGGCTACTTTTCTGTTTTGCAGTTCGGCCGAGGCTGGGTTTGAACCTGCCACCTTCGGCATATGGGGCCGGCTCCCTACTCGCTGAGCCACAGGTGCCACCCTCTCCTTCTACTTTCTAGAGGTATCCTTTCAGACTGTTTTTCTATGCATATAAAAATGCACATATAAATATCTGTTGTTTATTTTTACCAAAAATAGAATCATTTTGCCAACAATAATTCATGGACAGTTTTGCAGGTTAGTTGATACAGACATATTTTCTTGGAAGTAGCTGCTTTTCTTTCTTTTTGTTTTTTAGAGACAATGTCTCACTCTGTTGCCTAGGCTGGAATGTGGTAGTGCCGCCATAGCTTACTGCAACCTCCAATTCGTGGGCTTAAGTGATCCTCTTGCTCAGCCTCCCAAGTAGCTAGGATGACAAGTTTGTGATACCAGAACCAGCTATTTTTTCTTATTTTTTGTAGGGACAGCATCTTTCTATGTTTCACAAGCTGATCTTGAGCTCCTGACCTCCAGCAATCCTCCTGCCTAGGCTTTCCAAAGTGCTGGGATTATAGGCCTGAGCCACCACAACTAGCCTTGCTTTACCTTCTACAGAAGAATAAATGGTGCTTCAGTTAATCTTCCTTATACTGATGGGCATTAGGTTGTCTTCTATATTTTGCCAATGCAAACCACAGCACAGTAAATATACATATTCATGTAGCTTTGCACTTTTGTGTGGTATTTCTTTAGGATAAGTTCCGGAAAATGGCTTTTGTAGTCCATTTCTTTCCGTACTGCCTTTAAAGTAATTCCTTTACACCCAAATAGAGTACTGACAGGTAGCAATGGGTCTTGACCCTTTGGTAGAGGGAAGGGAATACTTCTCCAGGTCCAGCAGAACTTTCTTATTATTTCCAGCTGAGAGGCAATGACATGAGAACAAATCATTCAGAAAATGCTGTTGCTACAATGATGCAAATGAGATTTTTGAACTGACAACAGTTGAGTAAAAAACAGAAATAAAAGCTCTCTACTGTCCTCCTACTTGCCTAAAAGCAGGGCATAAGTTTGCCTTTGTGAAGATGTTCCCCTTCCCCTCTTCATGTCAGGAAGAAAAAAAAAGTTTAGGCTCATAATTGCTCGAGTCTGGGAGAAATCTCCATAAGAAACCTTACTAAAATACCCCTTATTTTTCATTAGTTCCCTTCATATAGTTACCTTCTAACAATTACTGCCCCTAACAACTCAACACTCTTTTCCTTTGTCTTGTCATTTTTCTAGAAATTTGTTTTCTTTTGTTAGAATGGTGTATAAGTGTCCAGATCTAAAGCTTAAATTTTTTTTTAGATGTTTTATTTTATTTCTGTGAGCCTCTCTAAATGCGTATAGAATAACCCCTTTCTCTTATTAATCAATTTATAGGGTTCTAGGCATCAAACTTAAGAGGGAAAACGAAAAAAAGTCTGTTTCCTCCATGACACAGATGCCAGATAAAGTTCAAGTGTCTGATGATTGACGTCAGGTTTGTAAACTATTGAAAAGCTCTTGGATATCCTGGGCGTAGTTCTTGGGAAGACATAGAACAAGATTTGACCTACTGCCTTTGGAAAAGTTGAATGAATGTTATTTTTTAGAGCTATTTTTTGGGAGGTAGAATCTAAAAGTTTTAAATTCTTCAATTTGTTTTTATTTCTTCCCTTTTGAGAAGATCAGGTTAGTGAGTAACTCATCCAGGATATCTGGGCACTGAATGAAAACTGTTTTCTCAGAGTCCAAAGTATAGAATTCTGAAACCCGTGGTCAGAAAATGACAAAGCATGATAATGCCAAATGCACCGAAAACTACCATGGCACACATGCCCAATCTATACTAATTTTACTTGATTTTGCCAGAAATTCTATCAGATAGGCAGAGAAATATGGGCACAGAAAAAGAAAAAAAGAAGCTGCTAAAATGTTCACTTAGTGAGGTTGTCTTCAGCAACTTTCAAGATAAATAGGAAGTAGATTTAGTGAGTGTACAGATGGTGCACCTTCCCTGACAGGAAAACATATAGAGTTATAAGGTGTTAACAAATCCATATGCTCTCGTTTTTCCTTATATCTTGCATCAGCAAAATCTCTATGCTGAAGCTACTTTATTTTATTTTATTTTATTTTGAGACAGAGCCTCAAGCTGTCACCCTGGATAGAGTGCTATGGCATCACAGCTCACAGCAACCTCCAATTCCTGGGCTTGAGCGAGTCTCTTGCCTCTGCCTCCCAAGTAGCTGGGACTACAGGCACCGGCCACAATGCCTGGCCACGTTTTGGTTGCAGTCGTCATGGTTGTTTGGCGGGCCCGGGCTGGATTCGAACCCGCCAGCTCAGGTGTACATGGCTGGCGCCTTAGCACACTGAACCACAGGCGCCGAACCAACCTACTTTATTTTAAATGACACTTTGCAATCAGTTATAAGCATTGTTAACTATATTTATGCAAATGTAACATAGTGTGTTCAATTTTGCAATGTGGTAAAGATGAACAATGACCCATTCAGTGTGGATTTGCCATATCATTCTAAAGTGGATTGGCTATCATAGGGATGGGTATTAGCCAAAATTTTATCTCTTTGAGATAGATAGTTAATTTTTATGAAGAACAGATTCAGCAATGTGAATTATTGAAAGAAAACTTCTATAGGAATGCAGCATTTCTATTATCTACGTCAAATCAAAACAACTTGAATATTTCTTTGCAAGGTAAAACCAAGTCTACATATAATATGTGGCAAAAAAAAAAAAATCCAAGCATTTGAAAAAAAACTATCTTTTCTCAAAACACTCTTTCTTCAAACAAATTTTGGATGAACATTTTGCCCAGTTAGCAAAGGTCTTTGATGAACAGGATGGCATATACAAACCATTCTAAAAATATACAGCTGTTATAGACCTATTCATTGGAGAAAAAAATAAAAGATTCACTGACTTTGAGAATCGAATGAAGATTTTAACCTCACCTGCTTGAAATCACCAAGGCATCTAAAGAAATACAGATGAAATTGATTTAGGGCACAGTAGATAATATTTTAAAGTCATTGTTTGATACTAAGAAAAATCCAATTGAAATGTGGAAAAATGCAGTAGAATATCCATGCTTTCGGCAACATGCCTGAGAAATGCTTTCTTGCTTTTCAGCCACTTATTGCTGCAAATCTACGTTCTCCTACCTAACCCAAATCAAGACTCCTTAAGGTCACAAATGAGTGACAACCATCTGAAAGATCAACTGAAACTGTGGACCTCCATGCTGCAACCGAATAATCAAATGCTTTCCAACAAAAGCAGACACAATTAAGTCCTTGGAAGGTCAGTTAACTTTAAACTTAACAAATAGTTGTCATTTTTTGAAATTGTTAAGTATATAATAGAGTTTTACAAAATAATGTACATTTTTTCAGTATACCTGGTTGAAGTTTCTTGAATGAGGTCTTATTGGATTACAGCTAAATTAATGCAGCCTTCCAATGTGAAAAGATTTCCCACTCCTGATCTAGCTAGGAGTCAATGGATTAAGAGACAACTTTTGCATCATTGATGCTTTGTAATTTTTTTGTTTTCCATTTTGTTTGCTCTGAGATTTGTTATTTCTTTTCTTCTGCTAGCTTTGAGTTTACTTTGTTCTTCTTTTTCTGCTTCCTTGAGGTATGACATTAGGTTGTTAATTTGTGAACTTTCTGCCTTTTTGATGTAAGCATTTAAGGCTATTAATTTCTCCCTTAATACCACTTTTGTTGTATCCCATAGATTTTTATGTCATCTTTGTCATTCGGTTTAAAAAAATCTTTTGATTTCCATCTTAATATCGTCATTGACCCAGAGATCATTCAGCAGCAGGTTAGGGTTAGGGTATCTAGTTTTATTCCACTCTGATCTGAGAAGATACATGATATGATTTCAACTTTTCTGAATTTTTTGAGAGTTTTTTTTGTGGGCTAACATGATCTCTTTTGGAAAATGTTCCATGTGCTGATAAAAAGACTATATGTCCTGAGGTTTAGGGTAGAATGTTCTATAAATATCTGTTAGGTCCCTTTGTTCTACAATCTCATTTAAATCCAGTATTTCTTTTTTGATCTACTGCCTCAGTGATCTGTCCAGTGCTGTCAGTGGAGTGCCGAAGTCTCTAACTACTATGACGATCCTCCCCCTCCCTCTTTCTTTCTTTCCTTTCTTTCTTCCTGTCCTTTCCTTTTCTTTCCTTCCCTTTCTCTCTCCTTCCTTCCTTCCTTCCTTCTTTCCTTCTTTCCTTCCTTAAGACAGGCTCTCACTCTGTCACCTGGGCTAGCATTCAGCAGTATCATCATAGCTCACTTGCAACCTCAGACTCATGGGGTCAAGCCATCCTCCTGCCTCAGCCTCCTGTCAGTCATATTGGGTTAGGCATATCCTAATGACTCCATCTTAAGTAGATTAACCCTGCAAAGACCCTATTTTCAAATAAGGTCACAGTCATAGGTACCAGAGTTTAGAATTTCAATATATTTTTAGGAAGGGAACATAATTCATCTCATAACAATTATATAGACAGTGGTTTTCAAACTCTAGCATGCATCAGAATTACCTGGAAGGTTTGTTAAATACAGATTGCCAGGCCACACATTTGGAATTTCTAATCCATTAGATCTGAGGTGGGGATTAAGAATCTGCATTTCTGAGTTCCCATCTGATGCTGTTGTTGTTGATCCTGACAGCATACTATGAGAACAACAAGGACCTTGATGCTTGAAGTGCATGGACCAGCAACAGCAAGCAGCACTACCAGGGGGCCTTGTAGAAATGCCAATTCTCTCCTGTCCCACACCCAGACCCTGAATCAGTCTGCTGTCTAACAGGTGATGTGTGTGCTCAGGGAACCTCCCTGCCCCAGCCCAAGCTGGAAATTCAGCCAGCTGGAGTAGAGAGGCCAGGTTCTATGAAGTCAAGCCAGTAGGCTCAGTACAGGAGAGTTAGCCTCCTCATGAAGACGTCTGAGAGCCTTGTCTGGGATCCATCTCTCAGAGGAGTCTAGATCTTTCTTATAGGTTCCCACCTACACCTCTAAGTCTGCCCAGTCTTGGGACATACCAGGAAGTAGTGCCTGAGGTTAAGTTTTCAGAAAAGCAACTGAATATCAGGTTGCTAAAGTGAAAATGAGTTTTATTCTAAGAAGCCAATGAAAAATATACTCATCCATGGTGACAGGCCATAGGGAATTGCAAGACCTACAGATGTACAAAAACAAATGAGTGAAATGCATTATGAGAGTTTTTTCTTGGACCCGTGGAGCATGATCCATAGACTTATTTTCATTTCTCTTAGTGCAGTCTTTATTTTCATGACTACTCTAATTGGAAAAACAGGTTTACTTTATTGTGATAATGTTTGTGCTTTAAAAGACACAATAATCAGGAAATAATACCCTTCCCGTAGGTTCTTCTGAATGCACCAAAATATTGTGAAATTCTCTCTAATTTAGTTTCCAATGATATTGTTTTGGGTGAAGTGTTTGCTCTGGAAAACAATGTTTCCAGGTTTCTAAATAAAGAGCCAAGCCCCAGCCTGACCCTCTGAACTAATGTAAAGGACAGGGCTGGAAAACAGCTGCGGTGACTTGGGCCACACCTCTCTTTACTAGTCCATCTTTCAGCTGCTCCAGACGTGAGCCAGTCAGAGTCATTTGCTACTTACCTGTTCATTTGCACCCATTGTCCACTGCCAAAGCCATGCCTCTTGTGAAAATTTGACTTATAAGCAGTAGCACAGGAGAATTTCTGAGCCAACATCCACCTTTTCACATCAACTCTAATCTCTCTCTCTTTTACAAGGGCAGAGAAGGAAAGTGACTCAACATAGCACAGACAGCCAGATTGTGCCAGAACTTGGAGTCAATCCCAGGTCTATAGGAACTTCCCAGCACTTTCCATGCCCCCCCCCCCCTATTCTGCCATCTCCCTTGGAGATGAACTGACTTTGAAATTAATCATAAACTGATTATCTACCACCAACTCTCAGCAGCTTACACATGTCTTCTCTGTTCTTAAACAACTCCAGGATGGCATTAGCCCAGGATTCTGTTTCTAGGGCCACACAAAGTCAGGGATACACCTACTACCCTAAAGTCATGGTACAGGGGCTATCTGGCCAGGCCAGTCAGTTCAGAAGCAGGGGAGTCATACAGGTATGTGAACAGATCTAGCCTGCTGTACCTGGTCCCATGGGAGCTGGGAGCACATGCCAACCCAGTAGGGAAACTAGTCCTTACCTCCAGTAGCCAGGAGCCTTTGGGTTTGAGACTCCAATGTTGCCAGTCATATCTGTTTTAAGAGATGTTAGAATTTGCTATGTGTTTATATGTGAAATCGTTTGCATTTTAAATATTGGCTCATAATTTTAAAAGTCTTATAAAACACTGGCAGGCTAAACAAAATCCAACCCATGGACTGCCAATTTAGCATCTGCAGCATAGCAACAGTGCAGGCTGAATGCTAAAGCCAGGCAGACCACTGTGAATCCTGACTCAGCCCCTCTGTGTGGCCCTGGGCAAGGTCCTCTGTCATGGGAAGAGCCAGTGAGATGAGTGGGTGGAGCAGCTAATGTGCTGTCAGTCACACTAGTGCTGAGAACACTGTCAGCATTGCCATTGTTATAACACTGACTCATGAAGACCTGAATGTCCACCGTCAAAGCAGAGCCCAGAAAGCTCTCGCAAGTGAGTCCTGCACTGCTCTGCTGAAAGCTCACCAGTTTCTGGACCAGTGTCCCGCATGGCTCTGTGATCCAGGCTGGGCATTCAATGCTATGGTAACACAGCACTGTGGCATGTACTTCCTCTGAACTGTCTCTGTGGGGCCAGGCAAATGGAGAGAATGGACCTGGCGAGATGCTCAGACCATTCTGGAGAGTTTGGGAAGACACGGGGACCTGGCTAGGGGCTATGAGCCTGCACAGAGGAAAGTGCAGATTCAGCCAGAAAGCCCCAGGGTGTTTGCTCCAGGACACAAACATCCTTCCAGGAGCAGCGCAGATCATCTGATAGAGGAAAGTGAGACAGTTTTGTCCTTTCCTTCTCAGCCACTCAGGCATAGTGAAGTATGTGGCCAAGATTGGGATCTGTCCTGGAGTAATCAATGGGAGACATGAGAGTTGAAATGTTTTTGAAAACTCTTTGGAGTGCCAACAACCAACTAGTGCCTTGCTTGTTACTTAAATTCTCAGCAAGGACAGAGAGGACTTGAGCATCAGGGCTGCTGAACTAACCCCGTGCTTTGGCATAGGTGGTCTCACAGAAGTGCAGGCATATTTTGCTTTCACTTACCAAGGGGCCAGAGATGGATTTCTTTAGTGGGTACAACAGCTGCTGAAGCAAGCAGAGCTTTGATGGTCATGACTGACAGTGGGAGTATTAGGGCGTCAGAATATGTGCAGGGCTACAAGGCCGGAGGTACTGAAACATTGAAAATGGCCTTGATGGTGTAGGGACCAATTTCCCTTGGCCCTCTGAAATTTCACTGAAAAATCAATTCCCAAAAAGCTGATTAATTGGTAAAAACAGATATAAGTTTATTTGATTATAGGTTAAAGGCATCAGGCCTTCAAAATGAAGGCCTCCCCCCAAGTGAGGCATGGAAGCTTACAGAAAGAATGGGGGTTTGGGTCCTGGCATAATAGGTTATGTGGGGGTGGCGGCAGGGAGAAGAAGAAGAATTCTGTTGAAGGGCAGTAAATGATTACTAGGGATAATTCAATGAGATTAAAGAACATACAATGGCCTGGGACAAAATCTGTTGGGCCCTCAGGGCACACAGTGTGGTGTGTGACAAAATTGTGTCCGGATTTGTTGACACGTTTTAGTCTTCTTTCCTACACTGTAAGTTCAGTTAATGATAACTCAGGGAAGGGACCAGTGATCACTCTTTTTTTCTTTGGTAGGTCTGGACTTTAGGCAGATAAGGGAATTTTACAGAATAACTTTATCTTATGCTTTGGGAGAGATGGTGGGGGCAGGGGCAGGGGGTCTGGTCATTGAGACCTTGAGGCTTATTTCTCAGCTCAGCATGTACAAAGTGCCATATTTGGGAGAACCACTTCCTATTATCTTCCCAACAATAGGAGAGTACCTTTCTTTTAAAGAACTTTAAAAAAAATCACTATAAGTCACTCTGTTTAACATTGTTTGTATGAACCAAAGAGGGTACTGAAATTACAAATTGTCCTCTACCTCTTGGGCAATAGACTAAGCCTATTTTCAAGATGCATTTTTCTGTGAATCATACCATCCTGAATAATTTCCAAATTCCTGATGTATTTGAATATTGAGAAATACTTCATAGTCTATTTCTAGTTCTTTTCATGGACATCAAAGAAAATAGACCAAGAGGAAGGATTTAATATTTATGCTGCTACAAATGTTCTGTCAATTTAAAATCATGAGATCTATAGATTTGGAGTGAAGAGCCACTCTATGGACTGGGAAGTGTGGCCTTTGCCAGAAACTGAAAAGGAAGTTATGCTGAATGGGTTGGCTAAGTTTATTTACAGTATAACCTCTGTAAGGTGACCACCCAAGGAACTGTAACAAACTTATCAACATAAGGGATTGGACCTACTGTACTGATACATACATGCAGTTAGTGTCTGGTCTATGAAAATTAGGTCAACTTCAGGAGGTGATCAACTATGGAGGTGCTACTATATTCAACAGTCTATAAGAGGTGCTATGAATATTCATGACAGGGGTATGCACACACATAGTAAGCAAACATGCATGTTACATATGTCCCGTGTTAAATCTAGAGGGGAGACTTTATATTTAAACACAGCAAAATTAGTATTTATACATCAAAACATGAGACAGAGGACCTTGTGTCTATAGGACACGGAGGTGTGTCTGTGCCTATACTCCTTGGGCCAGCCAGAAGTAGTACATGGTCCGTTGTCTTTTATGAGGAAAGAGCTGGTCAGTTGTCATGTTGAAACCACAAGAAGGGAGGGAAGTCAGATTGCAGTGTCAGGCAGTTGATTGAAATCAGTGGTGAAGCGAGTCTTTTGAAAGGACTGGTTTTTGTCTGACTCTTAGGAGAGAAAGACTAATGGCAATTAGCCAGGGAGAGGGTACAATGAAGCATGTTTGATCTCCCATCCCATCATGGCCAAGAGCTCAGTTTTAGGGTTTCTCCAGGGTCCTCTTCGCTAACGGGGGGGTCCATTTATATGGTCAGGGGCTTAGAATTTTATTTTTATTTCTCAGTCTTTTTTCCCCCCCCAGAAAAAATACTCCATCACACTCCTCCCCTTCCCTTTTTGGCAAATCCCATTCTCTTCTCAGTGCTATAGAAGAACTCAATATTTACAGCAAAGGAAGAATGCTCTAGTATATTGCAAAGAATGGTTGTGTGGTTGTTAATTAGCCATATTTTTTTGAGTTGGACAGAATTGAGTTTCAAATCTCAGCCCACCACTTCATAGATGTGAACTTGAGCAAATTACTTAACCTTTCTAAGATTAGTTTCTCACAGCTATAAAGTGAAGCTAATAATAGTATGTATCTGTGAAGACTGTTTTTAAAATCAAAAGTGCTAATGGGAATAAAGCGTTTATCAGCATCTGGCACATCTTAAGTGCTAACTTAATGGTAGCGACTGTTAAAATTTTACCCAATTTAACTTTTTAAAAAATGTGCAGTTTCAAAAACAGTGTTTTCCTAAAGTAAAGTATACCTATTCTCAAGATATGCTTAAATTTCTGGTCATGGAACATTGAATAAATCTCTTGTCTACATTGTTGATACTGCAATTGGGATACAGTCTCAACGCAGTCTGGCTATGCAGCGCATGACAGCTTTGTCATATTTCAACAGGAGTCATGAACTTCAATTTCACACTTTTCCTGAGTTGGAACCATGTAGTGTTAGGGCAAATACAAATCAAAAATAAAAGTCTTTTTCTCCCTGGTGAAAGTAAAGGAGGAGAATTTTCCCCTTTCTTCCTTTTATGTATTGGAGTTTTGTCCTCTATCCTTTGCAAATGTCTATAAATCTTGCCTGTCTCAGGACTCAGACATATTTCCTTAAAGACTTTGTAGCCATCTTTTGACATGCAAACATCATGTAAAATTGCTTCCTTATCTTCTAGTTCCTGTGAAAAAGTAACAGTCTAATCCGGCTAGGACACATCACTCCAAGATATCACTGTAGGAAACCGGAATATGTCACCCCCGAAATATGTCTTCTTGGCATATTGATTATATTTATTTATTTATTTATTTAATTTCTGGTTAATATACAGGAACACACAATTATATTGTTTGCATTTGTTAGGAAAAGTTCGGGTTGTATTTGAGTCCTTCATCCAGGAGGTATGCCATATATCCCTACATTGTGTATATTGATTATTTTGAGCTTTTTTTTTTTTTTTGAGAAACTGTGGTTATAGAAGTAGCTCTGAAAAATTTCTCTTTTGTTAGAGAAATTTATATTTATAAAGGAAGGTACCATTTTTAAGAGTCTTTTCATTTCTGCAACAGGAAAAGAAGGAAGACCACATCTCTAGGAACTCTTAAACAGTGGAGAAGTCATCTACTTAAATCTGTATAACAGATATTACTCTTGTTTGAGGTGCTTATCCCTATCCTAACCACATCATCTCCATGGGGCTCTTTTTCATATCCTTCCTCCCAGGGAAACATGGTATCTAAGCCTGAAATTAAAGGTTTTCTTAGAGATACACCCTAGAGATTGAATCATTTCTCCAGATTTTCTATCTATGTGAGGTATACATGTCAATGAACTTCTGTTTGTATTTCTTTTGTTGAGCTGACTTTTGCTTCAGGGAGTCCCAGTTAAAATCTATGATCAGTAGAGAAAATTATTTTTTCCCTCCCCTTCAAGCCAAAGCTCCTGTTTGCAATATTTCCCATCATAAAGATATGAGATATTTGTTTCTCTTCAGGATAAAACCAACACATGTGGCATTTTTAATTACTGTGATAAATTTAGCACAAACTATATGAGACAAAAGGTGCACAATTTCATTTACTTAAAAACTAGTTATTTATCTTGAAAACATTCATAATGGGTTGGATCTCCTTGGCTATTGCTTTGATTTGAATGGCCCCTCCAAAGTTCATGTTGAAATTTAATTGCCATTATGATTTCATTAGGAGGTAGGGCTGGGCTGGACATAGTGGCTCCTGTCTGTAATCCTAGCACTTTGGTAGACCAAGGCAGGCGGGGCACTTAAAGCCAGGAGTTTGAGACAAGCCTAAGCAATATAGTGAGACCTTGTCTCTATTAAAAAATAGAAAAATTAATTTGGTATCATAGAACACACCTGTAGTCCCATCTACTTGGGAAGTTAAGGCCAATAGGCTCATTCAATAGGTGTTAGGTGTTGCAGTGAGCTATGATGACACTACTGCACTGCAGCCTGAGTGACAGAACAAGAACCTCGCTTAAAAAAAAAAAAAGAGGTTGGGCTTTTAAGAAGTCATTACAAGTGGGTTAGTTACCTTGCAGTGGGCTCTTAATAAAACAATGAGTTTGGCCCTTTTCCTCTCTTGTGCTCGTTCACCATGTGATGCCTGCTGCCTTGTGGGACAATCCTCACCAGTTGCCACAGCCATGCTCTTGGACTTTCCAGCCTCCAGAAGCACGAGCCAAAAAAAACTTCTGTTCTTTATAAATTACCCAGTCTGTTACCACAGAGTCTATAGACTTCTATAGACTATAACAGAGGTAAAGGTCTAAAAAAGGGGCAATGGAATGTTTTACAAGTTGTCTTTTTAAAAACCCTCACCCTTTGGGGGAAGTAAAACCTGCATTCCTTCTTCAGGCCAGTAATCAAAAAGACAGAAAAATGTTATTTGCCACTTGTTTTCTAGTATCTTAATCCATGAGAGATGGCTCAGCAGAATTGTCACAAGATCATAGTCTCTATCTTTGTTCATTCTTTATGAGGTTTTTGTTTCTAGTCCTTATCTTCAATATTGTTATCGTTATTAAATTTTAAGCCTTTTTAATTCTGTGAAGGCAAAAAGTGGAAATCTAATAAACATATGTATATGTAAAAATAAAAAGAAATTTTTAAAAAGATCATAGTCAAAAGAGATAAAGTCTATGGAAACCACCAATTATGGTTAAATAACAATAACCTGAAACCATGACACGTGACAATGGTCACATAGACATGAGACCAACTGCCAAAACCCCCCCCCCGAAACAAAACCAAAAAAACCCTTTAAAAAGGCCTGTTTTTCTGCTTAAAGGCAGAATGGTGGTCTTTTGAGATGCTAGTCTGCCATCCTCCTCCTTTGGTGGCAAATTACTAAACTTCTCTTTCCTTTTCCTCAAACCACATGTCCTCATTCTTTCTTCCACTAACGCAGCCTTGGGGAAAAGTACCAAAATTATGATAATGATTCCTTTCTGCCTTTGCAATCTCTGAATGGATTTCTTATGATCTGTATCACATTCTGATTTAATGTTTATTCAATAATAAAATTGGGTTTTTTTTTGTTTCTTGTGAAAAAAAGTTCTTTGTGAGGAGCTTCTTTGGACTGAGAGAAGATTTCATTTTTAATTATATTTTTGCAGCAGTGGCAAGGCCTTTAAGCCCACCCTCCACCCCCAC
Organism: Arctocebus calabarensis; assembly: GCA_963573935.1. Lineage (NCBI taxonomy): Eukaryota > Metazoa > Chordata > Mammalia > Primates > Lorisidae > Arctocebus > Arctocebus calabarensis. Next base: position 11,843 of record CAUYON010155043.1, on the reverse strand, counting down.
AATCAGTGGGTGAGTGTGGGCCACCTTGAGGTGGCGGGGGCTCTCTGCAGTGGAAGCAGCTGAAGGTCATCTTCCAACAGCATTCCCAGAAACAAGCCCTCTATTGAAGGGTAGCTAGGTAATGACCACAATCTTCACTACAGCTTAGTTGTACTGTTTTGTGTTGTTAAACTGCATTTTTTCTTCCGAACAGTTCCCAACACGTCACAAACTAGCACATTTTTCTCATCCATTTGCAGAAGGTTCTTGAGAAATAAGGTTGGTACTCCTTGCCCTGCTCCTGCCCATTTGTCACATAATGAAAAGTGAAAAATGGCAAGTTTGTGACAGGGACAAAAAAATCACACAGGTCTGTGTTTCTGCTGGATATTATTACTTGCTTCTGTGCTGTGAAGCCAAATCTGAACGTTATCTTTGGCTTTATTTTATGGAGAATGACTTCCTAAGGCTCTGACCTATCATGAGAGATTCATGAATTTTCTCAAGCATCTTTCACTCCCACACTCCCGAACTAGGATTAGGTATGAATGGATGAAAGTGTGTTAGACCATTCTCCAGGGAAACAGAGCCAATAGGATAGATATAGATATTTATGGGAAAAGCTTTATTATGAGGGATTGGCTCATACAATTATGGTAAACAAAATTCACAATCTTCTATCTGCAAACTGGAGTCCTGAGAGAGCCAGTAGTATCATTCTAGTTCAAGCTTGAAGGCCTGAGGACCAGGACAACAAATTGTGTAAGTCTCAGTCCAAATTCAAAAGCCCAAGAACCAGGAGTACTGATGTCTGAATACAGGAGAAGCATGCCTCAGCTCAAACAGAGAGAGCAAATTCACAAAATTTGCTCTCACAAATGCCTTTTTGTTCTATTCAGGCCCTAAACAGTTTGGCTGATGCCCACCGTCAGGAGTGAGTGGAGTCTTCTTTGCTCAGTCCACCTAGTCAGATGCCCAGCTCTTCTAGCAAAACCTTCACAGCCACACCCAGAAATAGCATTTTCACCATCTGTCTGGGCACTCCTTAGCTCAGTCAAGGTGACACATAAAATTAATCATCACAGATATCTGAAACCACTGTTAACCATCTTAAGCCAGAGAGGATCTGGGTAATAGAACTTCTAGCCAACACACCCAGGCCTTTCTAGACCTTGCCCCTTTTCTCTTAGCTGCGTTTAGGAACATGCCTGGCTACATCAAATTCTGATCAGCACCAGGGACATCTTCTCAGAAGAGTCAATTATATAACCCAGCATGAATCCCAATGGCAGCTACTTTGGAGACAGTGTTGATGTCAGGACATTGTAGGACATTTCTAAGTTAGTTGATGGGTATATAATTTCTGGCTCTAGTAAAGTGGTTACTGCACTCCCGGGGGATTCCCCATTGGGTCTCCTTTATTTCTTGTAAGAGAAGCCTTTCAAACACAAAATGCATTAAATTCCCCTTCAGATTCAGCTGGCCCTCAGAGTTTCATTTTGTTCCTTTGTGCACATCAGGAACGGGGCTCCTGGAGCCAGCAGAGCTCGGGGTTCCTAGATTGTCTCTTCAGACAAACACAAACAAAAAGGGAGCTGCATGGTTTGTTTCAGACAAGTAGAATTTATGACAAAAAACATTATGTGGGTCAAAGAGAAACATTTCATACTGAACAAAGGTACAATCCACAATAAAGATCTAACATCTGGAAACTTTATGTGACAATGACTAAGTTATCTTAGAAGGAAGGACAAAAATGCTTGAAACACAATACTTGTAGAAGACACACATCTCACACTGAGAGCTCAAGTAAACAAACAAAATAATTTTTAATCGAAAATTTAAATCATAACAGAAATTTTCTTTATAAAGAGAAAATATGCTATCTTTCTAAGCTTCTGTGGAACATTTGCACAAAATGATCATAAACAGGACACAAAGATAAACTCGGTAAGTTTCAGAGCATAAAACTTACATGAACCATTATATCATACCACAAAGTAATAAAACTGGAAATTACACAAGCAAATACACCCTACTTTAAGGTGGAGGGCAAACTCCCAAACAGTTATTATGGCAAAATAAAATAAAAATTATAGATATAGGCTATTTTTAAAATGGTGAAAATGAGAATGCTTTATGCATTTATGTAGTGAACACTATTGATCACCCATTAGCTGCTCTACACTGTTCTCAGAACAGGGGATACAACACTGAAAAAATCAGTTCTGTTTTCATGGGGTTTCCCTTCCACCACTTCAGGGGGAAAGACAACTTAGAAACAAGTGCACAAATAAACAAGAAAATATCAGGGGGTGACATTTGCTTTCATAAAAATAAAGCACAGTGATGCGACTGAACGTGACTGGCATCAGGGTGCTACCACTAATGGTTCAGAAGACCTCTCTGAGGCATATAAACTGGGATCTGAATAGCAGGAAGAATTCACCTACGAAGATCGGGGAAAAGAACATTCCAGCAGAGAGACAACCCATGCTCTGCATCAAAATTAGAGAACCGGATGCAGTAAATGCAAAAATTGTTATTTCTAAATTTTTTCATTATTGAAGAAAGATTGCCAATAATTTAATTATTCATTCAAGAAGTTAAAATAAAGATAAAAAACCTTTGAGAAGGAGAAAAAAATAATAAAGAAAACTATACAAATAGACAAATGCAAAAATAAACAAAAAAGCTAGGATTGATAAACAAGCCCAAGATTTAGTTATTTGGGAGCATAAGTATAAAAAGCATAAGCATCTAAATAAGAATTTTTAAAAATGTATATAAATACAAAAATAAATATAAAAAGCTACCCAATTTTTTGCTTTTATAAAACTTAAACAATGAAAGCAAGAACTAAGATAACTCCAATATCCAATCTGACAGAAAGAAAGAAAAAGAAAGGAAGGAAAAAACAAAGGAAGGAAGGGGAAAATATGTCAAATTTTAGACCAATCTTATTTTTACATCTGGAATTATAAACCTGCCAAATTGAACCCACATCCTATTAAGTGACTCATGCTTCATAACCAAATTCTATATATAGAATAACCATTATTCTATATACACAAGGATAACTTAAAATTAGAAAAGAATATTAATACAATATAACATTATATATATATTTTTTTCATAGTGAATAAGATCTATTTTATAGTCACAATGGATGAATAAAGTCTTTTGATAAAAATGAACACTTTTCTCATTAAGAATTACTCTGGCAGCTCAGAAAAATAAGCTAATTGTGCCCCTTGCTTTGCTCCATATGAAGAAACGATAGATAATATATATAAATCACACTTAAAAGATTAGCTAGGCTGGTGGGTTCGAATCTGGCCCGGGCCTGCTAAAACAACAATGGCAACTGCAATAAAAAATAGCCGGGTGTTGTGGCAGGTGCCTGTAGTCACAGCTACTTGGAAGGCTGAGGCAAGAGAATCACTTAAGCCTGAGAGTTTGAGGTTGCTGTGAGCTGCGATGCCACAGCAATCTACTGAGGGCCATATAGTGAGACTTTTCTTTTTCAAAAGAAAAGAATGGTCTTTACATCGGTGAAGAGTCGTTTAGAAAAGAAAAAAGGAGGAGGAAGAAAAGGAGGAGGAGACAGAGATTGAATGCTTAAAGTATTTACTTTTTGGCCCTTTATTGAAAAAGCTTGCCAACCTCTGATTTAGAGCACAAAGAAAGAACAAAGGGGAAAAACATCACCACTGAAGATTAGCTTGCAGGAGAAGAAATTACCACGTCACAAATTCATCCCCTTTTTAGGAAAGTCAATAGATTCAACTAGTAGAAATAAGCAGCATTGCAAATTTTAGACAACAAATCTGAACAGACCCTAAAATAAGTATTTTAAATATAATTACCCTGTAGTCCCAGCTACTTGTGAGGCTGACGCAGGAGGATTGCTTGATCCGGGAGTTCAAGGCTGTATGCAATGTGCTATTTCTGTGCCCAAGAATAGCCAGAGAGTACTCTAGGCTGGATGATATGCAAAACTCCATCTCTAATAAATAATAATAGCAATAATGAAGGGGGAAAGGAGCTATATTTTGAAAGAACTTTCATAAATGAAAATCTAGTAATTAGAATTAAAATTCAAAGGAAAAATTAAATAGCAGGTGTAAACACAATTGAAGAAGCAATTAGTGGACTAGAAAGTAAATCTGAGAAAGTTAACCAGAATCTCACACAAAGTGCTAAAGGGATAAACAATGTGAAAAAGAAATAAAGAGTATGGAAGGATAGATTAAGAAGGAGCAATTAGTTGTAGTGCCTAAAGGTGAGATTAGAGGAAATGAGAAAGAAGAGACATCTACAGAGAAAATTATTGTGAATCATTTGGAAATGATAAAAACCCTGAATTCTTATATTCAAAAAGCACATTGAGTTTTCAGCAGGATAAAAATAAATAAATCCTAAAACTAGACACATTATGATCAATTATTAAATACAAAAAGAAAAGAAAAAAATAAAAGTAAGCAAAGAGAAAACACAAATTACCTTTTTATGGCAGAGGTTGCTCTAGAGCCACCTAAATATATTCCAGATCTTCTGGAAAAACAGAGTTATAGTTGGGCATAGAGATTTCAATGTTGGTGTTCTATGAATAAAACATGTCTTATATATTTGACTTTAGAAGCATGCAATATTTTACATAATTCTGAAACAAATTTAAAGTTTAAAAGAAGTGATTCCTAGAAGTAGAAAATAAAAGGAAAGAATTTTAATTTATATCTGAATGGTGGCATAACCGCATGGAAAGACACTAATTAAAGTGACTTTCAGACTTGGTAATTTGACTATAATCTTTAGAGGTTTATCCTCTAAGGACAAAAGCAATCACATGTAGCAATTTAAAACTGTTTACAATATTCATCTTGTTAGTGATGGCAATGCTACTATGGTACTTTATTAGTCTGTTAGATGGGTGGCTTAAACAGTAGAAATTTGCTTTCTCACAGTTTTGGAGGCTGGAAGGGCACGCTCAAGGTGCCATCAAAGTTGGTTTCTGGTGCGGCCTCTCGTCTTGGCTTGTGGACAGCCACCTTCTCACTGTGTCTTTACATGGCCTTTCCTTTGTGTATTCTAGGGCAGACCCCTCTCTGCTCCTCCTTAGTCTATGAGAGAGAGACGGTCTGTTCCCCCTTATAAGGATATCAGTCCTATCAGATTAAGGCTTCACCCTTATGAATTCATTTACCCTGAATTCCTGCCCTAAAGGCCTGTTGTATGAAATGGCCATATATGCATAGCAACCTCCAAATGCTGAAGGAGCCAAGAAACCAAAGAATGAGGCCAGCAAATCCTGTTTATCAGTCAGGATTCACTGGGGAAACTTACAGACTTGTTACTCCCCAGACCTGGGGCTTATATATACCACAGGGAAAGAATGCACGTGCTCTACAGAGATGAGTAAAGGCAAGAACATTGCATGCATCATAGATTATAATTTGTGTATTACCATCAAGGCTGACATATTATTATGCTGGGCATAGTAAATAAAGTAGGAATTAGGAGGTATTCATGGGACCAGGGTTAATCAGAAGTCAACATGGTAGACTCCAAGATGGAGTCACTTTTGTCTCCACAAGGCCTGATCTCCACATACAGTCAGCCCTTGGTATCCATGGTGGGTTCCAGGACCCCTTGCCTGTAGTATGCCTACATACTAAACTCTGCAGATGCTCAACTTTCTTATATAAAATGTATGTTATATATAAGATAGTAGTGAATACAACCTACCCACATCTTCCTACATGGATTAAATCGTCTCTAGATTACTTACGATGTCTTGCTTACACAATGTAAATGCTGTGTAAATAGTTGTTATACTGTTAAAATTTGTTAAAATTTGGTAGTTGGTAGTTGATACCATTTCAATGACCTGAGTAGTCTTCCCCTAGCTACAGATGGGACAATTTGGTTTTTAGAATCGATTTTGACTACAGTATGTCTAAGCTTAATGTTGCCCATTCAGACTATAATACTATTAGTTACCTGATATTCTTTTAATAAATTTCTCTTCTGCTTTAAGTAAGTCAGAATTGTTTTTGTTACTTACAACTATGAAACTGGACAGATAACTTTGGGAAAACTTGCCTAGCACAATGTAATGTATGTGTGCAACAGATGTTCAGTAAATGGTGACTTCCTTTCTACCTAAGTTAAAATTTGTGTTATTTTTCATTGTTGTGCTGTTATTTTTTTTTTTAAATCATTTTGATACCCAACTTGAATCCATGGACACAAAACCCATAGACGTCAAGAGCCCACTGTGCGTCTCTTTGGGGGTTAAAGCTTCAGCATATGAATTTTTATGAACACAATTCAGTCTGTTAACAACTGTCATTGCAAAGGAAATTTTGTATATAGGAGAAAGGAAATGCAGATGTAAAATCACTGAAGCTAGGTTAAAAAAAAGTCTATAGTCCTGAATTAAAGTAGAAACCGTGGATATGAACATGATGCATATGTATATAAAATGTAAGATATTATATGTGATAGAATGTATACACTGGATCTATTCATTGAAAAGGCCTGTAAACAATGACCAACCCCATAGCAATGAGACCATTAGTCTCCAGATTACAGTTTTTAAATACTATTTCCTATGCAAATGAACCAGAGATTCTTAGAAAAATGTCTGATTCTTAGACTGAGAAGGGAAATATACCAGCTGAGCATGGAAAATCTTGTCATCCCAGGTAGCAACAAAGTTATCAAAGATACCATTTCAATGACCTGAGTAGTCTTCCCCTAGCTAAAGATGGGACAATTTGATTTTTAGAATTGATTTTGACTACGGTATGTCTGAGCTTAATATTGCCCATTCAGACTATAATTCTATTAATTACCTGATATTCTTTTAATAAATTCCTCTTCTGCTTTAAGTAAGTCAGAATTGTTTTGTTACTTACAACTATGAAACTGGACAGATAACTTTGGGAAAAACTTGCCTAGCACAATGTAATGTACGTGTGTAACAGATGTTCAGTAAATGGTGACTTCCTTTCTACCTAAGATTCAAAAGCCTGTAATGATTTCTTTTCAGATACTAAAAACTATGCAGGAAATTTCCTCTCTATGAGGACTTTCCTGGCCCAGGAGGGAGACTCTGCCTATGTTCGCGGTCTCTATAGCTCCTCTACTCTTCCCTACCCAAGGTGATAAAACCTGTAAGCCTCTACTCTTCCCTACCCAAGAGGGTGAAATCTGTAAGCCTCTACTCTCCCCTACCTAAGGGGATAAAATCTGTAACCCTCTATTCTCCCTACCCAAGGGGATAAAATCTGTAAGCCTCTACTCTCCCCATCCAAGGGAATAAAATCTGTAAGCCTCTACTCTTCCCTACCCAAGGGGATAAAATCTGCAAGCCTCTACTCTCCCCTACCCAAGGGGATAAAATTTGTAAACCTCTACTCTTCCCTACTCAAGGGGATAAAATCTTTAAGCCAACTGGTCACAGTTCAAGGTTTTGAGTGGGCCCTGGATATGGTGACAGAATCACTGTGTTAAATGTCAGCACCCAGTCTCTGTTCTCTGGCACTTTCTGCTTCTTATCCCCTAGTGGTGAGCAGACATGGGATAAGATCTCTTACCTCTTCTCCAACACGGTACAAGAGGGTAAACGGATTTAGTACTTCCTTTAGGGCCTAGATCTCTCTATCAACCAATATGTCTAAAATTCCAATTTGAAGAAAAGTAAAAATTCCAAGTAGACCCTGAGGCATAAGCCACGTGCTCCAGCTCACTTTTTACCAGAAAACTCTGCAGTGGAACTTAGCAGGTCCTGGCTCAGCTATTGATAGTATTATAAGTTGTTTCCCATTTGCTGCTGTCCCTTGCCCTGCACGGAACTCCCTTGGGAAGCTAATGGCAAGAAAGGACTTGGAAAGGGAAGGACTCAGATATTCCTGGGTTCCCTGCAGAGCAGAAGAGCAGCAACACCATCCAGTAACACCAAAGTCCCTCTCTCATTCCCGCAGAACCACCAGGAGAGAAGAAGCAGACAGGGCAAAAGAATACACCATGGACACCAATATGTCAACACGTGGACCCTGATATTTATATTTTGGGGCTGTCACAGGTAGAAATAGGGTGGGAAGTAGGAGAGGAGGCAAGGGGTGGGAGGAGGAGGAAGGCAGAGTGCAAGGACACCTCTGCTCCTGCCTCACTCTGTTCTTTTCACCCACACTCCTCTTTCCCCCATTAATTCCCACCCACACATCCAAGGAAGAGAGTGATAAAAAGGCTCATGAGGATGAGTCAAATTCAAAGGTATTTTATTGGCCACATCATTTTCTTGGGAGCTCATGTCTTAGAAATTTCTGTTTTGTACTTCTAGTGCACTAAAAGCATGCTTATTCCACCCATGCTCCAGATTTTAAAGAAAGACTTATTTCTCTCTCCTTCTGTTAGCCTGGTTTCCCATGGATTCATCTTTTCTTGCTGTCAGAAAGCTCAAATATAGAAGGCCAAGAAACAGGTATAAACCTAGGGAGAAAGATGCCAAGATGGTCACTTGAGCCTGGTTGTAATGCAGAATTTTACCTTTAGATTAATTTTACCTTTAGAATTTTACCTCAAGACAATCCTTCAACAGTTATCCCAGCTTCTCCATGGCCTAGAGTAGTGTTTGAGGCCAAAGCATCATAATAATGTGCCTCTATTTGCCTGGCCCTATCCTCTGAGAATGGTGTCACCCCTGTGGACCTCATGGAGAAGGGCACAGCTCTGGCAAAACAGTATTTGAGTATTCAGAGCCTTGGGCTTAAGCCCAATATTTACATATTCCCCAATGCCATGACATTCAAAATAAATAACATGGGCAATAATAGACCCAGCATGCTAAGACCAAGTTTGGCTAATGGACTGGCAGATGAATACTCCGCTCTGAGCTCCAATGAGCAGTGGCTGCACACACATCTATCAGGAGGCCGCAGCTCTTGGGAATTGCCGCTGTGATCTCCAGGCCTTCCCTTTCACTGGCTTTGCTTCACTGTTTTCTGGTGTCTCCATCAGACTCTTCCTAATGGATCTCCTGGTGCTTCCCAACTTTGAGGAAACCCGTTTCTTGTGGAGGATCTGGGAAATGCATTGTGATGTGAGGTAATGGCTTCCAACAAAGGACCCTCACATTCTTAAGATGATGTGGCTGAAATATGAATGGATTGCTGTGCTTGAGAGAGGACCTTTCTAAGACAGGCTACTGCACTTCTGCTTATCTTCTTAGGTTTGTTCCCAAGTCACAGGGGCTTCAGATGCCATCACAGGTCCTCTGCTTCCCTCTTCTGGTCAACTGAAGGGAATCTTTACAGCCATTTAGAGTTCAGGGGAAGGATTAATTATGATAGTAATAGAACCAAATCATATTCTGCTAGCGATCAGTGTTCAGTTCACTAAAACCTACACCCAAGAAGCAGATAATGGAAGGTAACATTATTGCATTTCAAGTATGCTCACCCCAGGGCAGTCATGACCTCTGTTCTGTGCAGACCTGGAGGGTAGATGGTAAACCAGAAATTCCAAAACATGGTATCAATGTATATATCTACATATAGGGTTCTATGATATTTGGAAAAGCTTAGGGTAAAGTAAGTCTCACAGGTTTACTTACTTCAAAATTGCTTAGGGCCTTTAAATTGCTAACATGCTCTGTGAATCCCCTAGGAGGATAGAGTATACAGTTTTTGGTCAATGAATTCTTTATTGGAGAAGATCCCAAGGGCTAGCATTCCATCCAGCAGAATACTCCAGAGGAAATGAGACTAGTGATTAAAGAGGTCAGCTGAGAAAGAAAGATCTCCACATTTTGAAATGACAGGTGTTATTTCATCCAGGCCAACATCAGGCCCAACAAAGCAAATGACTATCAATACCTCTTGACTTGACATTAGACTCAGTTTGAATCATAAAGCTTGGAGTAGAAAAGGACTCTAAAGACTCTTAAGGTTCCTTCCAGACCAATCCATCCATTTTGTAGGTAAGGCAACAGAGATTCACATAGCTATAAAGAAAGTATAGTCTTTAAACCCAAGGAAGAAATATCACTTTACTGAGGCAAGAGAATCGCCTAGCCCCAGGAGCTGGAGGTTGCTGTGAGCTGTGACACCATGGCCCTGTACCCAGGGTGACAGAGTGAGACTATGTCTCTACAAAAAAAAAAGAAAAAAAGAAAGAATTGTCACTTTAATATCTATTTATGGGATTCCAGGAGGACTCATGACCATTTTGCCAAGACGAGCTATCTATTGCAATGAGTCTGCATTTTGATGTATTAGATGAATAGGTCAGAAAAAAAAACAACTTAGTTTAGAAGAGGATATATCCAGCCATCCACTTCACTGGAAAGATGTATGCAAAAAGTTACAGCATTTGACAAAAGAAGATTCAACTTATTATTCACATGTAAACCCACAGAAGGCACTTTTATAAAAGACATCACCCTGGTTCATGAATCAAATGGAAAGTCAGGAAATACAGTTTGTGTTAAACTCCAAAATGCTTAGATGCTTTTTCATAAATGTTAGCACATTTGGGAGAGCATCATGACCTTCTTCTGTGTTAGCTAAGACTGTTCTGGTTGCTAGTGACAAGAACCCAGCTTGAATGAGCATGGGCATAATAAAAAGGGGGGTGGGGAGTGATTGACTGGAAGGCTCGCTAACCAAAGGAAGACCTGCAGAGCAACCAGAATCCTCACCTTCATCTCTTGCATGCTTCTCTGTCAGTCAGATGGGATCTGCCACACTGTGGAGGCTGTCGCTGACTCGCAGCCTCACATCTTCCCCACCAGAAAGGAATAGTTTCAAGTTCAGCAATCCCAGAGAAAGGCTCTGATTGGCCTCACTTGCTTGAAGTGCTCTTTCTGAGCTAAGGGATAGAGGGTCTTAGGAGAGGCAGATAGCATGGAGGGTCAAAGTGTGGGTTCTGAAGTCCAGTTGCTTGAGTTCAAATACTCAATACTCCTCTGCCTACCAGTTGCATGATCTTGGGCAAGTTCCTTAAGCTCTTTGCCTGGATTTACGTATCTGTCAAATAGGGACAATAATGGTATCTACTATTTTTTTTTAATTTTATTAAATCATAATTGTGTACATTAGTGCAATCATGGGGCACAATGTGCTGACTTCATATACAATCTGAAATATTTTCATTGAACCATTTAACATTGTCTTCATGGCATTTTCATAATCACTATATGTAGACATTGGTATCCTACATTTAGTAAGTTTCACCTGTACCCATCTAAGATGCACTGAAGGTGTGATCCCACCAATTGCCCTCCCTCCACCCATCCTCCCCTCTCCCCGCCCCACCCCTTCCTTGCCCTTTTCCCCATATCCTTGTGCTATAATTGGGTTTTAGCCTTCATATGAAAGCTATAAATTACCTTCATATTAGGGCTGAGTACATTGGATACTTTTTATTCCATTCTTGAGATACATTGTTAAGAAGAATATGTTCCAGCTCCATCCATGTAAACATGAATGAGGTAAAGTCTCCATTTTTCTTTAAGGCTGAGTAATATTCCATGGTATACATGTACCACAATTTATTAATTTATTCGTGGGTCAGTGGGCAGTTGATTTTCTTCCATGACTTAGCAATTATGTATTGGGCTGCAATATATATTCTGGTACAGATATCTTTGTTATAATGTGATTTTTGGTCTTCTGGATAAATACCTGGTAAAGGAATTATAGGATTGGATGGCAGGTCTATTTTTAGATCTCTGTATATTCTGCAACATCCTTCCAAAAGGAATGTATTAGTTTGCATTCCTACAAGCAATGTAGAAATCTTCCCTGTTCTCCACATCCACGCCAGCATTTCTGGTTTTGGGATTTTGTTATGTG
>CAUYON010155042.1:0-19254 GCA_963573935.1 Arctocebus calabarensis | reverse complement strand
AACCAGACTTGAGATCCTGGGATAAAGCCAACTTGGTCATGATGTATAATTTGTTTGATGAATTGCTGAATTCTGTTTGCCATTATCTTATTAAATATTTTTGCATCTATATTCATTAGTGATATTGGTCTATAATTTTCTTTTCTTGTTGGGTCTTTTACTGGTTTGGGGATCAAGGTAATGTCTGCTTCATGGAATGTGTTGGGTAGTATTCCGTCCTTTTCAATATTTTGGAAGAGGTTCAGTAATATAGATACTAGTTTTTCTTTAAAGGTTTGATAGAATTCTGATGTGAAGCCATCTGGTCCAGGGCTTTTCTTTTTAGGGAGTTTTTGTATTGTTGATGCTATTTCAGAACTTGATATCGGCTGGTTCAACTTTGCCGTTTCATTCTGGCTATGGCTTTCCACCCTTTCTTAAAGCTTCAATAACCTTACATTTCTCCATGGAAGGTCAAATTGCTGTCCTGACTCCTGGAAGACCTTTACATACTTATCGGGATTATCTGAAAAATTGCCCTAACTATTCTTTAATTTATTTGACCTCAATTAAATGGAATGAGGTCCACACTGATGAATTTTTTATATTATCACACATGCAGGATTAGAGGATATCTTTGGCACTGGCCTTTTTCTTAGGTTCATTATCCAACTCCCCTAAATGTGCTGAGAAAATGGGGAAGGTGTCATTAGTGAGTCAAAAAAAGGTAGCAGTGTTTACCTTGGAAATATCTGATTAGTGCGAGAGACCACCATGGATAGAAGGGCTATTTTCTCTCCCTTGGGCAAAATAAGCCTGTGAGATAGTTCAGTGTAACCTCTGGTGGTTACTGCTTGGCACTGAGGAATTGCTTTAGTGCTGAGTTTTAGTAGACAGAAAAATTAGGTATTCTTTTTTTTTTTTGAGACAGAGCCTCAAGCTGTCACCCTGGATAGAGTGCCATGACATCACAGCTCATAGCAACCTCCAATTCCTGGGCTCAAGCTAGTCTCTTGCCTCTGCCTCCCAAGTAGCTGGGACTACAGGCTCCCGCCACAATGCCCGGCCATTTTTTGGTTGCAGCCATCATTGTTGTTTGGCGGGTCCTGGGGCTGGATTCGAACCCGCCAGCTCAGGTGTACGTGGCTCGCGCCTTAGCCCGTTGAGCAACAGGCGCCAAGCCAGGTATTCTTTATTTAGAGGCTCCAATACTTGTAAAAATGCCTAGCTTCCTAAACGGGTGTGGTTTCCAAGAGTTGAGGAGGAATTCTCCATCTAGGAGAAAAGACACAGACAAGCCACGTCTGGTCATCATCTTTTCCTATGCGTTAGCCACAGGGAGTTCCCTCCATTAGTTGCAAGAGCTTACTCACTCCAACCATAAGCGTGATCCCTTCATGTGCTGGAGAATGTATTTACTAAGGTACATGAGCATCTCACGTTGAGACACTTGCCCAGATTGAGTGACACTTACTGTCATGGTGATTTCCATTCATTAGGTTCCTCTTTTCCACCAGCCACAGGTGGAAAGAATAGGTTTGGCCAGACTTAGTGGCTCCTCTGCCACTGCTACTTACTGCTTATCTAAGACTCATTGGAATTGAGTCTCTATTCAAGTTACAGAGAATTTCATCCCTTCCCCCAGTTTCATTGCACTGATGTCAGAACTGGTTATTCCAGTAACGTCTGAGTTTGGACTATTGATTTAAAGCAGGTGTCCTCAACTTTTTAAACAGGGGGCTAATTCACTGTCCCTAGACCATTGAAGGGCTGGACTATATTTAAAAAAAACTATGAACAAATTCCTATGGATGCTGCACATACCTTATTTTGAAGTAAAAAACAAAACGGGGAGAAATACAATTCACACCGAAGCATGTGGCCCGCAGGTCATAGTTTAAGGCCCCTGATTTAAAGTAACCAGGAGAGTGAGTCTTAAAGTTTATCAACTTTTCCCCTTTTCTCACCCAGATACTATTCCACAGTGCTTTTCTACCAACTTTACGACTTCACACAGACCATCCTCAAAACATACTTGGACCTTCTTGTTTTTGTCCCAAAATCTTCCTTTTAGACCAATCAGTTATTTTAGGACAAAAATCTCCTATCTAATTCCTTCCTATAGAACATTATTCTCTTTCTTTGTAACTTCTGTGTTTATGTTTATCTCTCTTACTTATAGTTTCTTTTCAACAATACATTTCCACACTCTATAGCATTTGCCCAAGTTTCCAGTTACAAGACACAAAAGGAAATGTTTCTTTTTTTGCTGTTTTCTTTTCAGACCCTTTAACTTAGCCATTTAAATTGCTGATGAGGCATTCTAGCAGGGAGTTCCTGCAGTATTCCTTCCACTATCACCATCATGAACAGGTCTTTCATCAGACATAGGTGTAGACAAGCCCCTATTTCTAGTAGAGTACCAATAAGCACTGTGCACCCACCCTCTTTTCCCAAGAAAGTCAGCAAGAAATAATGACCAAACTCAGTAAAGTCAGAATTGAAAGAATTCGGTTTGAGGGACATTTTAATACCATAGCAGCAGGTTGACAATTTCCTTCAGTGAAAACCTTTGCACCAGAATTATGCATAACCAGCTGAAGTCCTAGAAAACCTGGCATGCCTTTGAACTTTTCCATCTACACCAGTTGACCAAAAACAACAACAACAACAACAAAAGTACTCAGGTGCCCTTTCCTTATTTTGTAAAGTTTTGTTTTCAATTTTATCTATTTTTTGAAGAAGGAACTGACCTGTAATCTAGGGTTTAGTGTGTCTCAATCTAAAGTGTATTGCTTGTAGTTGAGGCTTCTGAGTGTTTCACTACTCTTACGTGTCTCAGTTTCTCTCTCTGGGGTCCAAAACCTCTGGGGGGTGGCTAAAAAGTCCAAGTGATGAGCTCTTATATGTGTTTTCTGGACAAGCTACATTTTAATTAATTTGTGAGGGGTTTTCACTATAGCATCATTCATGCCTCCTTTGGGAATTTCCCTAGGCAACTCCTATGCAGGTTCCTGGTCACCCAGGGATGCCTTTCAGGAAGAATAAGGTGCCCTTTGTTTTCAGTCTGAGAAACTAAGAACTCATTTAACTAACAGCAAAACAGCTCAGTTTCTTCTTTGCAAAGGCACAGAAAAGTCAATTGAGATTAACCTTGGAGATGACAGACAAATGGCAAACAAACACGTGAAAAAATGCTCATCATCTTTAATTATCACAGAAATGCAAATTAAAACTGCTTTCAGATATCATCTAACTCCAGTAAGATTAGCCCACATCACAAAATCCCAAAACTACAGATGTTTACATGGATGTGGAGAGGAGGGAACACTTATATACTGTTGGTGGGATTGCAGACTAATATGGCCTTTTTTGGAAAGAATTTTGGAGAATTCTCAAAGAACTAAAAGTCGGCCTACTGTTTGATACTACAATTCCTCTACTGGGTATCTACCCAGATGATCAAAAATTGTTGTACAACAAAGACATTTTCACAAGAATGTTTATTGCAACCCAATTCATAATTGTTAAGTCATGGGAGCAGCCCAAATGCCCATAAATCCATGAATGGATTAACAAATTGTGGTATATGTATACCATGGAATACAATGCAGCCATAAAAGAGGATGGAGAATTTATATCTTTTATGTTTACCTGGATAGAACTGAAACGTTCTTTTTCATAAAGTATCTCAAGAATTGGGGACAAAAAGGTTCCAATGTACTCAATGAAACCAATATATAATCACTTACACATTCATATGAATGATAAAACACTATTATAGTCCAGAAAGAAGGAGGGAAGAGGAAGAACAGGGGAGGGGAGGGGGAAGAGCGGGAGGAGGGAGGCTATTTGGTGGGACCTCACCTATTATGCACAATGCAATGGAATATTTCAATTCTATTAAAGGTAGAGTATAAATGTCTGACCACAACAAATAAGTAAGTGAAATGATAAAAGAAGAAGTGGTTTATTGCCTATCATATATGCAAAGAGTCCCACTATGTGTTAAGTGTGATAAGCAGACACTTTCATACTGTATTTTTGAGAATATACATTAGTAATAATGTTTTGAATATATTCTGTTATTATAAAATGTTATGAGTTACATGGTTTTGTAAGAAGATATGTTCAGAAATTTATTAGAAATATGTGCTTAGAAATTTATTTTCATGGCTCAGCTCCAATAGCACAGTGTTTTGCAGGGCCTGCTACATACACTGAGGCTGGCAGGTTCAAGCTTGACCTGTGCTAGCTAAACAATGACAACTGAAACAAAAATGCAGCTTGGTCCTGTGGCGGGCACCTGTAGTCCCTGCTACTCAGGAAGCTGAGGCAAAAGAATCACTTAAGCCCAAGAGTTAGAGGTTACTGTGAGCTGTGACACCACAGCACTATGCGACATAATGAGACTATTTCTCAAAAAAAAAAAAAGAAAACAAAAAAGAAAAATATTATTTTCATATATAGAAACATGTTATTATTTATATTAAAATGATTAAAGAATTAAAAAAAGAATAGACAATGGTGAATACCCTTTAAAATGCACTTAAAGCAACCGAGAAACAACAGAAAAAGTCAGCAGAAGCTTAACTATGCACACAAAACTGTCCCTTACGGACAAGCAGTCATTACTAAACAAAGTATGTGTGTAAACCACAAGGAAAACACCTTTTTTCTTAAACTTTTTTTTTTTTATTGTTGAATCATAGCTGAGTACATTAGTGCAATCAAGGGGTACAATTTTGTTTGTTTGTTTTTCCAGTTTTTGGCCGGGGCTGGGTTTGAACCCACCACCTCCAGCATATGGTGCCATCACTCTACTCCTTTGAGTCACAGGTGCTGCTCCAGGAAAATACCTTAAAGATTCAACTGGGTCCCTCTCTGAGAGTGTACAAGAGACCATTTAGAATTAAATAGCAGGAGACTTGGGACCCAGGAGACATGGGCCAATAGCAAAGGAGCTTACGTGTGCATGCTTGAAGAGAATATTTCCAGAAGGTCATTAGTGCCATGGGGTCACAACCATTGCTGGAGACCCAAGGAGATTTCTGTCCATTGCTTCCATCTATCCTTTAGCTCTCAACCAGAGAAAGATAATGGAAATGGAATGGGTTCAGGAACCTATGAACATTCCCTTGCATACCTTTGCTTCGCACTCCTTGTGGGGACCTCACCCCTTGCTGGAGATGAGGGGGATTTAAGGCCCAATTCCCCAGGAGCTTGTAACCTATGAATTATAGTTCAGGTCAGAATCTGCACTTCTTGCTCTTACTGTCTGACAGGTACCCCATATTTTAGACTCCATCACTATAGAGAAAATAGGATAGAGACAAGCAGGGGTCTGATTTCTTACTGCAACAGCAGATCTCAAATCTTGGATGGGTACCCAAAATATGAAGCCAGAATCTCTCTCTGCTGGGTTCCAGGTCTTGGATATTCAAAGAATGAAATCATGGACCACTGCAAGTCAGTGATAGGATAGATTTTATTGATTGATAGATTAGAAGAAAGATAAGGCCTCTGGCGCAGCAAATGGGGGATCCCAAGTGGGTACCTCATATGGGCCTTCTGCTTAGGGATTTATATACCACTTTTCTATTCTGCAGTCAGTGGAGTTTTGGAGATATAGAATGTCATATTCATTTGACACCAGGGGCTTAAGGGCAGAAGTTAATTTTATAACTGCCCCTGTATAGTAATGCAGTCTTATTTAGGATGCGTTCTCAACTCCAGGTGTGGCCACTTAAGTGGACTACATTTTATGAGCTGGTTTGGGCCAGTGAATGTGGTGTGTGTTCAAGTTGGTCTGTGAGTCTACTTGGGCCTAGAAAATGTTCAGCTCTGAGCAGGGAAACCCTGTATCAGGAGGAGAGAGCACACGTCCTATGAACTTGCTATCCCTAACTTAAGCAATCCCAATTCCTCTTCTGGTGATCAAAAAAGTGTATGTATATGCAAATAATGAATACTTACGTCCTTTAGCAGGATTTCTGTTGGTTTTAACAAATGAAATATTATATGGTTCCCTGAATGATCACTGATTTTCTCACATTTCAATGCCATCCCTCGACCCCTGCTCCAATTACTTTAATTGACTTGCAAAGATTGAATTCTACTCAAATTTTATATACATTCATAGGTCTAGCATTGAATTTTGAGCCCCAAATCACATTCTTCTTTGTCTCACAATTATACCAGGGCTAAAATCTTGCCTTGTTATTCTAGTTCCCTTCTCTTTGTCCTGTGCACGAGACCCTGCACTCAGACAACCACTGATTACATACATGGATCCTGGTATACATAACAATGTACCTGAATTATTTATAAGTTCTTCTCAGAGAGTTGGCTCATACTTAGAGACTTATCAATGGACTGTTTGCCTATTGAGTGGTCATTAGTCAAAGTGATATAGACGACTGGACAATGGGAATGTACTTGATTCAGAATTAGTCAATTCATTGGTTAGGTAGAAATCAGTTTTTTCTTTTCTTGAGATTACTTGAAATAAGGGATAGAAACTTCAATCCAAAGGAAGTGTGAGGCACATTAAACAGGGACTTAAGTTCCAGATACATCAGGATATACTGTTTAAAACACTAAGATTCAGAATCATGTAATTTTTTATCTATATAGCTTTGAGTCTTTGATAATTATAGATAAAAATCCTACAAGATAGGATGCGCCTAACTTCAAATACAATTAAAGTAATGAGTTCATATTAAAATTAGGCTCCAGATCTGATCTTTTGTATGTAAAAAATATAATTTAAAAAACAAAGTAATATGCACATATAGTATAAAAAGTCAAATGATACTTAAATATGCATTACCAAAACAAATAATCCTTCCTAGCTTCTCTTTTCTACTCTATAGACATTTTACCTATGTCTCAGAGCTGTTGAGTCAATGTGCTATTATAATACTTGGCCTGTCTTATATATGTTAAATACTTATCTATCTTTTCATATAACATCAAAACTATATTATGATCGTATAAAATAATTGAATACAAAGCAACTTCTTGTCATATTTAGCAGAGATCTTCAAAGATATCATTTTTCCCCTCAGTCAGAATGAAAATCTTGAAAACACTGAGAAACAAACTAACAAGTTTCTTTAACCAAATGGAGAAAGATCAATTAAAAACAAAAGCTGGGGTGGCACCTGTGGCTCAGTGAGTAGGGCGCCGTCCCTATATGCCGAAGGTGGTGAGTTCAAACCCAGCCTCAACCGAACTGCAAAACAAAAAAATAGCCGGGCATTGTGGTGGGCGCCTGTAGTCCCAGCTACTCGGGAGGCTGAGACGAGAGAATTGCCTAAGCCCAGGAGTTGGAGGTTGCTGTGAGCTGTGTGACGCCACGGCACTCTATGGAGGAGGGCAATAAAATGAGACTCTGTCTCTACAAAAAACAACAACAACAACAAAATCTTACCTCTCCCACTTCCCTTCATCTGTGTCTGAAGAACCCTATGGATAAATACAAAGTTGTCATGTATAAGGCAAAGAATATGATGATTTGACCACCAGAGAAAGGTTTACATAGTAAAAAGTCATACTAAAAATAAAGAAAGGGAAACTTCCCTTTCACTTTCTGATCAATATACATCTTGTTTAACAAACAACAAATACTTAATCTCCCAGGAGACAGGGAAGTCATCTGCTTTTGCAATTTGATCTTACCTTGAGATTATCAGGTGATGAATTTGCTAAAAAAAATGATAAAAATCATAATTTTTCCCACCCACACAAGTATGTAAAACCAATTTCCCTGTTCAAGTTCCTGAAAACTAAACATCCCGACATGGAAAGGCTATTTATAATGGCTGTCATAATTAGGTTCAATCAGGGAAGTCAGTTTCCTTTATCAAATGACAAACTTCAAGTTCCAACCCAATAGCACCATTTTGCAGGATATGTTTAATAACCTCCTTTCATTTATCACTATTCCCAAATGTCAGAATTCTCAGAGGCAAGGTAGATGTTCCTCATTCCAATTTACTAAACTAAAATTACAGCCATAATTTTACCAGTATTAAGATACTGCCTATCTTTTGATACAAGAACATTTTCAAATTAGTTTTTTTTCATTACTTTTTCATTTCTCAAGGTGAGGTGGTACAGTTCATCAAGATCATTGAGGAATTTTTTTTTCCTGAATTTTTACTTTCCAAGTAGGCAGTCAGCTACTACATTTAGCCAGATAATGGATATGTGAAATTGGCAAAGAGGATTAAAGAAACCCCAGGTTTTCTTTATTTCCTAGTGGTGCAGTGAAAGGCAGAGAACAATGTATGGATGAAGCAATTGTCTGCTAAACCACCAGCTAACAGGCTTTGTATATACTTTGTCTGTACTTACAGGCTAAATATAAAACTGAAAATTTTCTTAAAAATCATACAGATCATGCTAAACATATCATCACTTTAATTAAAAAGAAAGACAAGAGTTTGGGTGTGTGATGGGAGAGGGTTAGATGAGGAGATTCTGTTTAATGAGATATTCTTATAAACAGAAATACCATCTGTTTGACTGCTCAGGGTTAAAAATCTTACTGAAAGGATGCCTGCTTCCTTTAGTGATCTCAATGGGATAAAAAAAAAAAAAAAAAAAAAAGACAGGGAAAGAGGGAAGTGCACTTGGCACCAGCCAACCTGCTACAAACTCCCTGGGTGTATTTGGGCAAGTCATTGAAATTTTTTGGATGACGATTTCTTCATTTGAAAGAAGAGATAAGTGCGGCACCTTTGGCTCAGTGAGTAGGGCGCCAGCCCCATATGCCAAGGGTGGCGGATTCGAACCCGGCCAAACTGCAACAACAAAATGAAAGAAGAGTTAAATATTATGCCCTTATGAGAATCCAGGGAGGCAGCATATGTAAGTATTACTAGTTTCATACAATCAAAGGTGAAAACAAAGCACAGAAATGATGAACGGCTTTCAGAAACAATGATTGACAACTTGGTTCACATGGCTAATACATATCATAATCAGTCTATGAGTCTAGGCATAACTAGAGTCTTGCTCCTGCCCCTGTGGTACAATCATTACTTATTTTCTAAGGATCAGAATCCAATTAAATTCCTTTAATAGTTCAATTGGGTAAAGTGATGTCAACATCCTTTGCATTGTTACAGCCCCACAGGAACCTATCTATTACTGCACTTCATTCACTGCGTTGTTTATATTTTTGTGTCAATCTTCTCATTAGACTGCGGGATCCTCAAGGAGCTTTCTAACTGCAGAATCTAGTCCTGAGTGCTGCAACATAGTAAGAAGTCAGATAATGTTTGTTGTAAGAGAGGAGGAAATAAAATGGAAGGAAAAATAGGCATTTCAGAAGGAATAGTCATCCGAGAACTTTGGGATGCTGTTATGTCCTTACTTCTTTTATACAACACCTGAAAACAATTTGACTTTTTGAACTTTCTGACAGTTTGAGTACTGGATAAATGAGAGCTTATAATGATGCCTAACTAATCTGAACTTCTTGAATGGTTTAATGATAAAGCAGTCAGCCCAGCCATCTCTCAGGCCAGGTATCAGTTAATCAATAGGAATGATCAGGCTACACCAAGATTTTCTAACAGCTGTCAAGGCTGACTAATCAATGATTGTTCAAAAATCACAACAAAGAGAAAACCTTTTTCTTCTCCTGGGGATTTGCTGTGAGAAAAGACCTTGGATAGGAATTGGAATATTTAATTCTCAAATTATCTAATTATTATTAGGAAAACTATGTAAAATGAGGAAACAGGGAGGAGGAAGGGGGAACTTAGGGACTTAATTGTACTTATCTTTTCACTCTTAGGAAAAAATGCAAAAATATATCAGATGCCAGACTTACTAGATTTTCTCAGGGCACTCTAAAAGGTAAGGAGGTGAGAAGGGAGAAATAATTAGGAAATAAGAATAAGGAAGAAGGAAGCTAAAGAGATAACAGTGGTATGCAGAGCCTACTTCTGTAGCACTTGGGAAAAAATATTTCTCAACAGCTTTCTCCTCTTTGAAATATCCTCTCAGAGGAATAGTGAATTTGAATCACTGCAAGAACACCTTTATTTTCATTCTTCAAACACACATAAACTTGTAAGTTTTAGCTCTTCCCTTACCACCTACTGTTTTCACACTTCCTGAGCTCAGACCTATTGATGGTATTATGGTGAAGAGTCTGTCATTGTTTACCTTATAAACAGTATTTACCCCAGATTTATTACTTCAACTATTTCACATCCCATAAGGCTCAAACTTGGCATTGAGCACATGAAGACAGATGATTTTTTAAAGTGTTCCTGCTTTTTTTAAGCCCCAAATAATCAAAATCTGTTATCAAAATATTGTTAACTTAGAAGTGTGAATGTACATTCTTCTTATTCAGAGGTTTTTAAAAATCCCTTCATTTAAAAATAGCTATTAAAAATAATATTAGTAATTTGTTTTGGGGCAGGGAGGCCAGAGCCCTTGAGGATTTTTTTTCCCACAATTTAGCATACAGTGCAGAAATTGAGGAAATTGTTAAGGGAAAAGTATGGGGAGAAAATTTGAGTAGATGTTTTAAGATTTTATTCCTCCTTGCTCCCAAGATATACTACAATGACTCAATTTGCAAATGCTCTTAGAATTCTATCTATTTTGCTGGAGTAGGTGCTTTTGCCTCAAAGGCAAGTTACCATATTTTGCCATGTATAATGTGTTCCTGTGTATAATGAGCAACTACGTTATTGGCACATACTTTCAGGAAAGTTCCCCTTAAGAAAGTGACTGGCTCTAGATCAGAAGAAATATATCTGGAAACAGCTAATTCTCCCCTTGGGAACATGGAGGTTTCATTGCCCTCTTGCACCCATTCTGTGAAGGCTGCCCCTTTCCTCTCTCTGGGAGCCCTTCTGGCCCTGCCATGTTGGAAGTCATGGCAGAGATGACCACATGCATGGTCTACAATGGAGGAGATTCTGAGGTGTTTGGCTTACAGGTAACCAGGCAGGTCCCTAGCCTGCATGTGACTCCAAGTTCCCTGCATGTGGTTGAGCTGCAGTCTTTTGCCCTCACCATGAATGGCCATTGCCTGCCTCCCTAAACCTGCCACTGCCCCCTTCCTGTGCTCCTCCAGCCTACTACCACTGGATCCTGAATCCTCCAAGACTGGAAACATGTGTGCCCAACAAGCCCAGCAGGGAGGCCACAGTGTCCCAGGAGGCCCACTGGGCTCCCTTGCTCACAAGATATACTTCACATGTATAATGTGCATCTTTATTATTCCCTCAAAAATTTGGAGAAAAAGTACATATTATACACAACAAAATATGGTATACACTCTGGTGGAAAGGATTATTACACTAATGTTCCAACATGTTCATAATAGATAATTCCTTTAATTAATTTGTGAAGATAGTCTTATGCTTACTCTGTTAAGAGTGGGTAAATGAAGACTACTATTTTCAAAAGTCTCATTTTGAATTAGTGAATTTTGCATTAAGCCTTAATATTACCCAACTACATGATGTCTATTTTTTACCTATTCCTTCAACGAAGACTAGTCTGCTAATTTTTCTCTTAGGCAACAACTATTCTTGAAAACTCTGTTTAAGTCTTCCCTGACAATGGGGAAAGAATCCAAGCTTAGTTCTGGGCCATCTGTTTTTTGTTACCAACAAACATTTACTGAGTACTCCTTATGTGCCTAACACTCTTCTAGACACTGGGGTATAACAACGAAAAAAATTAAAATGATCAATATTCCTGAATAACTTACATAGGGGATGGAACCCCCTTTAGGAAAGGCATCATCTGGTGCACCACCATAATGTCAAAATCTAGTGAAGGATCCATTTACAGTGATATTTATAGAATACACACAAAAGATTCCATTTTGTGCCCATGTCATATGGCACTTCTCTATGTTGTCTTATTAATCTTCACCAAACACATGACTAAAACACCATACCAATTTTTAGGCAAAGATATAGAATCATCGCCCCAGTCCATCCCCACTCTCCAGGTAACCAGGTGTGTATGAAAGATTGGAGCCTGAGTGCACTGAAACCATGGTGAAAAGACCCCTACTTGGTGATCCTGTCTAATCCAACAGCAGGGAAGGTGAATATTATCCCTGTCTGGATACAACACTTATGTGTGAAACCAGTCAGCAATGGGGAGTGGATGGTCCAACAATACCCAGAGCATCCCTACCATCTTGCCCTGAGGAAACGGACGACAGCCCTGCCCCAGTCACATACCAGGAGCTGACTGGTCTACACATGGTAGAAGCTTGAGGATGAGGAGCAGCAGCATGGGACTGATTACTGATTCTTTGATTTGGACTTTTTCTTTAATCTTAGTTATAAGACATGATGAAGGTTGTGAAAAATGTGTCCAAAAGGTAATCAAACTAGACAGACTCTCAAAATGGTGTTATTGCTTTACTCTTATTATGAATATACAGGAAAACCTGAAGGTACTTGCATATATAATAACACCCAATATCAGATATGTGTGCCCCCCCCAGTGGACCAGCTGTTTACTACAATCCTTCTCTACCCCCAGAGAAAACTGAATTTGCTAAGTGGTATACTGATATCCCTATAGAGTCAACAATTCATGTTATGACAGATGGAATGCCTAAACAAATAAAAAAATCATTAATTACAATTTTTCAATATATATAGACATGTGTCTTTTTATATTTTTAATAATAACTAGAAGTTTTCCATGTAGCAATACTGTGTATTCCTGAAGAATTATTTCTATGTATTTCATATTTTGTGTTATCATAGTAACCTTAATTCTCTAATTTTAATGGTATACAATGGATGTTTGTATATTGAACTTAAAAATATTAAAATAATGGTAAACATTAAGAAAAGGAAACAAACAAACAAAAAGAAATAGAGTCATCAGAGTTTAGTCTAATTGAAATGTTCAGCATCAAAGTCAAGAGAACAATACAACAAGAGGAAATTTCTTACTAGTCAAGAGAACAATACAATAAGAGGAAATTTCAATTCTAAATATTTATCCACCCATCTTAAATTCTCCCAGATTTATGAAATAGACCTTAGTTGGTCTGAGCAATATTATGTCCTATAATGCCATAATATCTGGGGACTTGAATACCCCTCTTACAGAGCTGGGCAGATCCTCTCAACAAAAACAAAAGTATAAGGGACTTAAAAGCAACCCTAAAACAATTCAGCTTAATAGACATATACCGAAAACATCATCTCAAAGCTTAGGAATACATGTTCTTCTCATCAGCCAATGAAACATTCTCCAAAATAGATCATATTCCAGAATACAAATCAAAACTCAACAAAATAAAAGGAATTGAAATGACATCTTGTATCTTTTCAGACCACAAAGCAATAAAGGTGACCACTCAACTAAAAAAAAAAAAAATTCTCCCCCACACAAAGGCCTAGAAACTAAACAATCTTGTGCTGAATGCTAAGTGGGTCGAGGAAGTGATAAGGGTGGAAATCATTAACTTCCTTGAACATAACAACAATGAAGACATAAGCCACCAAAACATGTGAGATACTACAAAAGCAGTCCTAAAAGGGCACTTTATCAGGTTAGATGCCTACATCCAGAAAACAGAAAGAGAGCACATCCACAACCTAATGAATCATCTGAAGAAAATGGAAAAGGAAGAACAATCCAATCCAAAATGTAGAAGAGAAAAAACAAAACAAGTAAATAAAAAATGAAAGGAACCCCCCAAAAAAGAATCATTAAGAAAATTAATGAAACAAAAAGTTGGTTCTTCAAAAAGATAAATAAAATTGATAGACTTTTGGCTGGATTAACTAGAAACAGAAAAGTAAAATGTCTAATACCTTCAATCAGAAATGAAAAAGGGAAATAATAACTGATATCACAGAGATATAAGAGATTATTTTAGATTACTACAAAAATCTCTTTGCCTAGAAGTTCAACAATGTGAAGGATATAAACCAATTCCTGGTATCACACAACCTCCCTAGACTAACCAGGAAGAAATTTATCCCTTGAACATATCAGTATAAAGCAGTAAGATTGAAGAAGAAAGAGTAATATTAAGTAGGAAGAAGTAGTTTAATTATATCAAAATAATTATATTATTACACTCCAGATATCGAGGAAGATGGCTGACCAGAAGCAGCTTTCACCATAGGCTCCTGTCCAGAGAGAGAGATACTGGACAGAAGTTGACTCAGTGAAGCCAAGTAAGGGCTAAGTAAGAAGATAGACAAGGGCACATCATCTCTGTTGAGGCAAGCTGCAACTCCAAGAGAGATGATCCATGAAAACAAATTCCAGGTACAAGACCCCTCACCAAAAGGATAAGAGAGCCTTTCCACAAGGGGAGGCTTGCTGTAGGCTCTCTGAACGTTAACATGAGCAAAAGTCCTCTCATTTTACCCCAAAGAGAGAGCTGCTAAACACCAGGCCTCCTTCTCCTTGGAGGTCCCCCTTGTGAGCCCAGTCATCATTCTGTCCAGCACAAAATTGAATAAAAAATTTCCCCACAATTCTGAACTCCTAGTCTACCCTTCCACCATCGCCCGGCAGCCTGAAAGTCTGCCTTGTGCAGAGCCCGGAGTGTTTGGCAATTCCCTGAGAGGCCTGGGCATTATTTAGGCTGCTGGACAGCAACGCAGAAACAGTGAATCTAGTGGAAGCTGGGGGTGCAGGAAGGGAGGGACACATGGGAGAGGGAGATGTGCTGCAACAGTGCATGGTAGGTTATCATTTCCGAATTAGTGGCATCCCAGAGGGGTCCAGGCAACATTCCTGTGGGTTTGCAAAACAGAATTGCCTGTGGAATTCTACTATCATGCCACTGAAGACATTTTGAACTCCCTCTATTGATCAGTGATTATGCTGCCTGGGACAATTTGATAAGAACTCTTGACCTGGGTTGTCCACCTAGGGACACTCAGGTTGAGCAGCAGTTGCTTTGCATGAGAAAGGATGGATTCTACTCCTCCAGCTGTTACTGGTGTGGAGTGGGTTGCTGCAGTTGCTTGTATCTCCTCAGTTGAGATTTCAGCCTAATACTGTGACTCATTAGGATTGGATAGAGACTGGCTGACTTCAAGACAGAGCCAGCTTGCCCTATCTCACAAAGCAGATCCTCAGAGTCTCTGGCTCTAGCCAGAAAAAGGGACATTTGTAAGGCTGTAGAGGAAAAGCTCACTGGTAAAGGGATGGTTAACCCCACTTCCTGGGACCCCCAATCTAATCTCATCCTACCAGTTTTAATTGCCAAATTGTGGAAATTGCTCTTGGGGTGGAACTAGTGAAAGAACTCTGGTTACATGAATAATCAGAGTAGATCTCCAAGGAATGATAAAGGAAATGCAACAGAAGATGCCATTCATTGACAAATGGATGATTTGTCAGAAATAGAATTCAGAATATGGATAGCAACTAAGACGACTGGAACAGAAGAAAAGGTGGAAATAGAAATCCAAAGAGTAGTTCAAAAGTTGTCTCAAGAAATTAATGAATTCAAAGAGAAGTCACCAAAGACATGGACATAATGAGACAAGATATATCAGAGCTCAAGGAAATGAAAAAGTTATTTAAGGAGCTTTGAAATACAGTAAAATCTCTCAATAATAGAGTTGAGTTGGCAGAAGACAGGATCTCAGAAATCGGAGACAAGGCTTTTGAATGATCCCAATCATTCAAAGAGGTAAGAAAAATGGAAAACAAGAACAGAACTTTCCAAAAGATCAAATCTCTGATCCTGGGGATTCCTGAAGGAGAAGACAATGATTCTACAGGCACAGATGGTCTACTCCAAGAGATTCTGGAGGAGAATTTCCAAAGCATTGCAAGAGATGCAGAAATTTAGACAGCAGACAGTTTCAGAACCACAGCAAATCTCAATCCAAATAAAGCATCTCCTAGTCACTTTGTAATTAACTATGCCATCGTTAATATGAAGGAGAAAATCTTGCAAGCAGCCAGATATAAGAAAAGTATTACCTACAAAGGGAGAAATATTAGAATGACTGCAGAGCTTTCAGCCAAAAGTTTTTAAGCTAGAAGTGGATGGTAATCAACCTTCAGTCTCCTAGAACAAAACAACTTTCAGCCCAGGACTCTGTATCTAGCTAAACTGAGTTTCATTTGTGATGGAAAAATCAAACATTTTATTGACATACACATGTTTAGGAAATTTGCCATAAGGAAACCAGCTCTCAAGGAAATAATCAGACCAATTTTCCATAATGACCAACACAATGTTCAAAAACCAAAGAAAACTCATCCAGAATTTATTAAACAAAACCTAGGTTCTACAAGGGTGAAAAGATTAAAAATTATGCTTAGAACTTTGAAAAACATAATGGCCAAAGCACTACAATGTCTGTGAATTATCTCTGTTAATGTGAATGGCTCTAAAGAGGCACAGGTTGGCAGACTGGATACCAAAACACAGGCCATTTATCTGTTGCCTACAAGAGACTCATTTTACCTCAAAGGATACAAAAAGACACAGGGTGAAGGGCTGTACATCTATAATACATGCAAATGGAAATCAGAAAAAAGCAGGATTGCAATTTTCTTTGCAGATAAAATAGGATTTAAACAAACAAAGATAAGAAATACAAGGATGGACACTAAATATTTGTCAAGGGAAACACTGAAAATTAAGAGATTTCTGGGTGGTGTCTGTGGCTTAGTGGGTAGGATGCCAGCCCCATATACCAAGGGTGGTGGGTTCAAACCTGGCCCTGGCCGAAGTGCAACAAAAAAATAGCCAGGTATTATGGCAGGCACCTGTAGTCCAAGCTACTCAGGAGGCTGAGGCAAGAGAATTGCCTAAGCCTAGGAGTTGGAGGTTGCTGTGAGCAGTGTAATGCCATGGCACTCTACCAAGGGTGATAAAGGATAAAGTGAGATTCTGTCTCAAAAAAGAAGAAGAAGAAGAAGAAGAAGAAGAAGAAGAAGAAGAAGAAGAAGAAGAAGAAGAAGAAGAAGAAGAAGAAGAAGAAGAAGAAGAAGAAAGAGGAGGAGGAGGAGGAGGAGAAGAGGAAGAGGAGATTTCAATAATTAACATTTATTTGATCTATTTGAATATTCCTCAATTTATAAAGCCAATTTTAATGGGTATGAATAATTTGATATCTTTCTGCACTATAATAGTTACAGATTTTTACACTCCATTGTCAGTTCTGGATAGATGCACCAAAAAGAAAGTAAACAAATAAATAATGGACTTAAACTTTACCCAAGAACAAATGGACTTAACAGACATATACAGAATATTTCATCCTAATAAAATTGAATACACATTCTTCTCATCAGCCCATGGATCATCCTACAAAATTAATCATATCTTAGGACACAAATCTAACTTCATAAAATTTAAAGACTAGAAATTATTCCTTGTATCTTCTCAGAGCATCACGGAATAAAAGTTGAACTCAATAGGAAGTGGATTGTTCATATTAAAACAAAGTCATGGAAACTAAATAACCTTATACTGAATGATAGCTGGGTCAAAGATGAGACTAAGAAGGAAATCATCACATTTTTGGAACAAAATGATAATGAAGGCATAAACTATCAAAACCTTTGGAATACTGCAAAGGCAGGTATAAGAGAAACATGTATAGTATGAGAAACCTTCATCAAGAAAAGAGAAAAATATAAAGTCAACAACCTAATGAGTCATCTCAAGCAACAGGAAAAGGAAGAACAATCCAACCCCAAACCCAACAGAAGAAAAGAAATAACCAAAACTAGAGCAGAATTAAATAAAATGTAAAACAAAAGTCTTTCAGATAATAAATGAAACAAAAAGTTGTTTCTTTGAAAAGATTGATAAAATTGAAAAACCCTTTGCTAAAGTAACCAGAAAGAGAAAAGTAACATCTCTAATAACATCAATCAAAAATGATAAAGAAGAAATAACAGATACCCCAGAAATTCAAAAAATTCTTAATTATTACTATAAAATACTCTATTCTCAAAAATATAAAAATCTGGGGGAAATGGACCAATACCTTGAAGCACACCATCTTCCCAAACTTAACCAGAAATAATTAGAAATTTTGAATAGACCTATATCAAGCACTGAAATAGCATCAACTCTATAAAACCTCCCCCAAAAGAAAAGTCCAGGACCAGATGACTTCACATCAGAATTCTACCAAACCTTGAAAGAGGAACTGGTACCTATATTACATAACCTTTCCAAAACATAAAAGAGAAAGTGTCCTGCCCAACACATTCTATGAAGCAAAAATGAGCTTGATGTCCAAACCAGGAAAGGACCCAACAAAGAAAGAAAACTATAGACCAATATCATTAATGAATCTCAATACAAACATATTCAACAAGATATTAGGGAGCAGAATACAATGACACATTAAAAATTGATATGCCACAATCAAGTGGGTTTTACTCCAGAGACTCAAGTTTTGTTCAAAATACAAAAATCCATAAATGTAATTCACCACGTAAATAAAATTAAAAACAAAGACTTGATGACTCAATAGATACATAAAAGGGTTTTGATATTATCTAGCATCTTTGATGATTAGAACACTTAAGAAAATAGGCTTAGATGGGACATTTCTTAAACGGATAGAGTCCATCTACAGAAAACCCTCAGCAATATCATATTGAATGGAATAAAATTAAAAACATTTCCACCTACATCTTGAACTAGATAAGGATGCCCATTGTCACCACTGCTGTTCAACATAATAATGGCAGTCCCAGCCACCACAATGAGGCCAGATTAAGGGATCAAGTGTCTTCAAATAGGGTCAGAAGAGGTCAAACTCTCACTCTTTGCAGATGACATGGTCTTATATCTGGAAAACCCCAGGGACTCAACT
This sequence comes from Arctocebus calabarensis, assembly GCA_963573935.1. Taxonomy (NCBI): domain Eukaryota; kingdom Metazoa; phylum Chordata; class Mammalia; order Primates; family Lorisidae; genus Arctocebus; species Arctocebus calabarensis. Next base: position 436 of record CAUYON010155042.1, on the reverse strand, counting down.
ACAAAGCTCTTACAATTGATCAAGGAATATCCAGTGTCAGGATACAAAATCAATACTTACAAATCAGTAGCTTTTATTTATTACAACAGTCAAGCTGAAAACATAGTCAAGAGCTCTATTCCTTCTAGTAGTGCCAAACAAGAAGAAATATCTGGGAATATCTAACAAAGGACATGAAAGATCTCTATAATGTGAATGATGAAACCATGAGAAAAGAAATAGCTGCAATAAACATTCTGGTACAAATATCTTTATTATGATGGAAAAGGGAAAGGGAGGGGAGGGGGGGAAGATGGGTGGAGGGAGGGCAATTAGTGGGATCACACCTACAGTGCATCTTAGCAGGGTACTGGTGAAACTTATTAAATGTAGAATATCAATGTCTTCATATAGTGATTAAGAAAATACCATGAAGGCTATCTCTAACAGTATGATC
>CAUYON010155039.1:0-13071 GCA_963573935.1 Arctocebus calabarensis | reverse complement strand
AGAATGGAAGAAAAAGTGTCCAATGTACTCAACCCTAATATGAAGCTAATTTATAGCTTTCATATGAAGGCTAAAACCTAACTATAGCACAAGAATACAGGGAAAGGGGAAAGGGAGGGGAGAGGAGGGGGGAGGGAGGGCAATTAGTGGGAACTCACCTACGGTGCATCTTAGCAGGGTACTGGTGAAACTTATTAAAGGTAGAGTATCAATGTCTTTATATAGTGATCAAGAAAATGCCATGAAGGGTATCTGTAACAGTACGATCAAAATATTTCTGAATGTATATGAATCACATTGTGCCCTATGATTGCACCAATGTACACAAGTATGATTCAATAAAATTATAAAAAAATAAAAATAAATAAATATCCTAGAACTGAAAAGAACCTTGACAATATATTCTTTTTTTTTTTCCTATTTCAGATTAATATGAGGATGTAAATGATTAGGTTATTTTGTTTGCATGTGTTAAAGTTCAAATTGCAGTTGAGTCCTTCACCTAAGAGGTGTGCTGTATTCCCCTGTGTTGCATCTGTTAGGTGTGAGCACACCAATCCCCATCCCCCATTCTCCCTCCTTCCCTCCCCCTTCTTGAATTTAATTGTATTTTTTTCTCATGTGGGCGTGTAGTTGTTCATCTACTAGTTTCATACCAGTATCGAGTACATTGGCTGCTTGCTTTTCCATTCTTGTGATACTTTCCATTGGAAGATGTTCTCTAAATCCACCCAGGTAAATACAAAAGATGTAAAGTCTTCATCTTTCTTTATGGCTATACAGTATTCCATGGTGTACATATGCCATAGCTTATCAATATTTTCTATACCACTAGTTTTGAGATTATAAACCTGTTGGAGAGATACACATACACACCATACACACACACACACACACACACACACACACTCTTACACATTTGCCTAGTCCAGTGGTTCTCACAGTGTGGTCCAGACACCAACAGCTTTAGCATTACCTGACAACTTAAATAATGCAAATATGTGGAATCATCCTGAACCTGTGAATTAGAAACTCTAGGAGTGGGGCCTAGCCTTCTGTATTTTAACAAGCCCTCCTAGTGATTCTGATTTACACTATAATTTGGGAACCATTAGCTAGACTGCATCCTCCAGAGACTGGTTTATTTGCTCTGGGTAGATATAAATGAGCATTGATACCTTTTTATGCACCTCAGTGAAGTGCAGCTAGAATTGAGAACCATGGATCTATACACATACCTACACCAAGAACCCCGAGTCCAGTGAAATTAAATGATTTTTCCAAATGATTAGGTTTTATACTATTTCTGTGTTTTCTAAAAAAAATGAAAACAAAGACACGTAATTACTTCTGGGATTACACACTCAGTATGGACCACAGAGATACAGGAAGTCACCTGTCTCAACTTGCATGGTTACCCATTAGACTTTTTTCTTCCCTAATAATGTTTGTCTATTTAATTTGTTTTCATTAACGTTAAGGCATGCATTCTGAGTGGAGACAAAATTGGTTCTTAAGGTAATTAAGAAAACCTCTTAGATAACACAGTATACTGTAGCCTTCCAAAAGCAGAGTCCTATCCAACAAAGCCTAATTCTTTAGTATTAATTTCTCTTAGTAGGAGGGTGGTGTCTGTGGCTCAGGGAGTAGGGCGCCGGCCCCATACACTGGAGATGGCAGGTTCAAACCTGGCCCGGCCAAAAAAAAAAATTATCTCATTAGGGACAAATTTTATTTATAGTTAAAGCTAGCAAATTAATTTCATTAGCATTAAGTTTAATTTTTCTCTTAGTGAAGGATTATAATAATGAAAAAAATGTTGAGAAAACTACAATCCAAGATCATTGTGTCCTGTGTGCTATATGTAAGTTATATTCATGGCTATTTGTTGCAAGGGAGTCAAATAGAGCCAAATAATGTTAGCTCCTGGCTATACTTTATGCTTTAAGTTCATTATATCCATCAGGAATAATATTAGAAAACACATTGGTCACTGTCATTATTTCACTTGGATTGTAGAAGAGAATTTGGGATATTGATGTATGCAATGAAAAGAACTTTGTTAAAATTTGTAAATGTTGGCAAATCCCAAACACACTATGTAGATGAGTAACTCAGGGTAGATATAAAATTATTTTTTCCCCTGAAAGTCAGTAGCTTTATATGAAAACTACCAATAAATACATGGTGAGGTGCATATACCTGAAATTGATTTCCAGAATGTCATTAGAATATTATAATGAGAATGAATACACAGTCAAGGTTATGGCTAAATAAAAGATGCTATCTGTCTCATGTGTGTTTTAAATAGACATTTAATTTTTTAAAAAAATAAAGCTATTTTCAAAACAAAACAAAACAGAATGCAGACTTGGAAATCAGAAGGGGAGCATCCAAATCTTGGCTCCAACACTTATTAATTGCAGGATCTTGGGCAAATTTCACTTCTCTGCACCATCTTCATCTACAAGGTGAGCATCTTGACAGCACTATCCAAAGGTTGGTAAGCTTAAAAGAGTTTACAACTCCTACAGAGCAAGTAAGACAATGGCTGGCATCATGCTTTAAAATGTAACATCACTCTTTAAACGTACGTTTTAGTACATTATTAGCTTTGGTTTTGAGGAGTTTTATTTATTTATTTGTAAGAATTGTTCTGGTAGGCAGACAATTTTTCTTTTGAAAACACATTGTAGGAAGTGTTCTTTCACTAAAGTAGTTGAGCTAAGGTCCAGAATAGGAGATCACTTTCATCCAGCTTACTGTTTCCTGAGTGCCTACTGCATGTCCTACCACACTAAGAGAAAGAGTTGAGGAGTGTTTCAACTGGAAAACTTGATATCACCTTTAAATTCAAATGACACCTCAAAGGACAAACAGTGACAACGTGGTATCTGAGGAGGTGCAGTTTCCTTGTGCTTTTTAGAGGAGATTGGGAAGTTATCTTCTTCTCGCTGACAAAGATATCCGCAGAGGCACATGCTCTCAGAGAGAGCACTTACAGCCCCAGCTCTGAAGGGAGCTGCGTGGAATTCAACACTCAGGCCAGAGGTTTATAAGCCGGGGCATGCCACACAACATCTGGAAGGCCATGAGTTCCTCCTTTTCTTGGAGTGGTAAATGGGAAACCATGAGGAATCATAAAGCACGACACAGTGCCAAGCGAAAAAGAGCAGATCACAAACATATCTCTGCTTTGGTTATAGTATTTACGTACGGATGAACTAGAAAAGAAAATGGGAAAATGAAAACCGTTGGTGCCTCAGCATGCAGAGATTGCGAGTAAATTTTTCTCCTATTCGATATCTTCTGTTGTTACTATGATGTTATTTAGGCAATAAATACAATTTAAGAGAAAGCAAATATCAAGACCAAAAGCAAAGAAGTACTGATAAAACTACCATGAGCAAGTAAAAAAAAAATGAAATAAATAGCAACATGTTTTTGAATTAAAAATAAAAAATTGACTGTTGTTTATTTAAAGCACCATCCTGAAATACCACTGAAAAGGGAAAACTCAATCTGTAGATCAAAACAGCATTAATTTATTCAACAGACATTCCTCCTTTATTCTCAGCTCTCTGTCTTCCTACAGTTAAACTTTTTCTTTCCAAGATGAGATCCAGGGTGTCTGAGGCTCCATTCTCTCCTTTCTCCTCCGGCTGGGACACCCTCCTAGCACCGGATCCCTGTGTCACCTCTAAAACACACACGCCCCTTGCCAAGGGATCAGGACTTAGCAAAACTCTAGGCACAAATTTGGTCTAATGAAGCAGAGATTTGATAGGCATCTGAGGACTCATCTGGACTTGCCCCTCATTTGTAACTTTATTTTATGGAAAATGATACTCAGGGGCTAAACGTTTATTAACAAAATTTTTTAATTTTCAAGGAAACTTTCAGTCTACTTTGGCTCCTGCTTATATTATATGATGTTTGTTTTCAAACCTTTCACTCAGTTGTCATATAATTGAAATGAATCAATAACTAAATGGACCACAGTACTCAAAAAATCCTACAGAACTACAGGATTAGTACTTCTGAATTTAGCTGTTTACTGTCTAACTTAAGGAAGGGTTGACATCATAGTCCATCTTGTAAAGGGCGGTGTCCATGTATCTGAGGGGAATGGAAAACACAGGGTATGTTTTCACTAGAATGCTGACTCCTGGAAGATCAGGACTCATGCTCTGTTCTTATAAACACAAGCATGATATCTGTGTTTTATGCCTTTTGCTTAAAGGTATAGAGAGAACAGTTATGTCTGGAGGAAGGTAAACAGGTAGCAAGCATTTGGGAACCGAATTACAGGTGGGAACCAAATTGTAGTTAGGAACTGTACCCTGGTGGAACCTGCACAGTGCAGAGTTCCCAGGACCTTTGGATAAGTGGAGTTTTCATGAAGAATTCTGGAAGAACACATAAGGACACACAAGGAAACTGTTGCATAACTTGATCTGCTATGTTCATTTTTCCTTTCATAACTTTTGATAATGTAGGTTTTTACAAAAAGAAGTGAGTATAATGAGGCAATAACTACATTTTACTTGCTAAAAATAGTGTCTTAGAGAAATGTAAAACAAAAAACTTCAACTGGTGCTTTTATGAATGATGCTTTTCCACTAAGGCAGACACCGTCCCTCTCTGGCAACTTCCCTAATCTAAGTCTCATTAGCATTTTCATCCCTGCCATGTTGTTACGTTCTTTCTTATGTGTGGTTATGTAATTGCTCCCTGAGTGTGCTCTATGTATTTAATCTGTCAGATTACACTGTTGTTTCTTTCCAGGGAGTGAGCATGATTCTACTTCCTGTTGGACAGCCTCTCCTTGCCTGGTTGCTCATAAAGTCGTCCTTAACTATGTATTTGATTGGTTGCTTTTTTTTTTTTTTAATTGGTTGCTTTTAAGATAAGAAAAATATGGCGGCACCTGTGGCTCAAAGGAGTAGGGCGCCACCCCATATGCCAGAGGTGGCGGGTTCAAACCCAGCCCCGGCCATAAACCGCAATAAAAAAATAAAAAATAATAAAAAATAAAAAAATAAGAAAAAGATTCATATAGCTTATACAATTTTATTACTAAGGATAAAACATATATTTGCAGAAAAATCAAATTGCACTAATCTGGATAGTTACCTCTGATGGAACTGAATGATGACTTGACTATGATTGATGCACGTGCTTGCCTCTGCTTTGTGCCATCCTAAACGCACTGCTCACACAGGCAGGGCGCCATGGTGAGTCACCCAGATTCCCCTTTGAGTACTAAGACACCCATTTTCCCAGATGCTGGTAGTTTTACCTGCTTATAGGGCACCTAAAGCTCTCTCTTGAACTTGCCTTACCAGTGTTCTTCAACCTTTTTAATCTTTTGGTAAACGTGAACTTATCAACTTCCACTACATACTTAAATTATGTTGATCAAAAAAGAAAAAAGGATATACTTACTGCACTTTGAACTTCTATTGAAAATAATTTAATTAATAATCTTTACAAATGTTTGCAGCACACCTAAGATCCTCTCGCACTACACCAGTTGACAATCACATAATCACCACTAGACCACAAGGAACTGCCTTGCTGAAGGCCCTGTAGGATCCCTCCCTCCACTGCACCAACCCTTTTTCACTCCCTGCCTGGAGTTGGGACCATCCCTGCTTCCAAGAGCCCCACAAGATCTAAGATTTCAGCTTTCCCATCGCCTGAACCTCCCTCCCTCACTCCCTTTCAGAGCTGTCCCCAAGGCATTCAGCAACTTCCCGCATGCAAACTCCTTCTCTGTCTCTGCTTCCTGGGAACTCAACTTGTGACTACCCTTCTTATCTTATGAGCCAAGAGAAAATATAATATGGGAAAGAAAAATAATTTGTTCATAGGTAAACTTTGCTTCCAAAATACGTGCATCTGGTACTCCGTGTTTCCCAAGTGGGAAGAAAATTTAAAGAGCAGCTGGGAAGTTTTAATCCTTTTATTTTTATTTCCCTAGTGGTTGCTCAGTCTGGGAACTCCCTTGTCAGGTATTAAAAGTATGTAAACCATGAACATGACTTTAGAAACTCCTTACCCGCGATACATGCGCCAATACAAATGTACTGCTATTCATCAAGCAGAGCTAATGAATATCTCATGCGACACTTCACACACTATTGCATGATGAAAAAGAAAAACAAATTTACCTGTCATGCTTCCCTTCACCGCAAGGGCAGCATACCCCAGAATGTGGGGTGAAAACACAGTCATATCTATTCATTTTTTTCAGTTAATCTCGCAAACTCCGAATCACTCTCATTAGTAAGTCCAGTATCTTAATTTTAAGCCTGGGGAGGAATTCAAAGAGAAGTTAAACTGCATCTGTAATGTTTTATTCCTTAGAAAAGCCTGAAGCAAATGGATGAAAGACTTACATGTATGAATTCTAAGGGGATGTGTGGGTGTTCTAATATTGTTTTTATTTCTCTTCCATATTTAGGAACATTTTTATAAAAGATTGGTGACTAGCCTTAAAGTTTATGGGATAAGTAAAATCTTGATTCTTTGGGCACCCAACAACACATGAGACAGACAGTCTTATTTACCATAAGCTGACTTATTTGGGAGTCAGTTCAGCCTAAATTGCTCTCAGGAGCCCCCTGAGCAGTGGTCACCCGCAAGTGTGCATTGCCAACGTATCCTCGCCAGTCACAGGCAAGTGGCCGCGTTCCCTCTCTGCCCATAAGTACAGACACCTTCTCTTATACCTCTGAGCTATGACTGAGCTATGACATAGCTTTCACATGACACCTTTTCTTATACCTCTTAGCTATGACTTCCTGCAGGGCTCACACCCAGGTGGAAGGGGCTCCTGCTCAGAAAAAGTTCTAGATTTCCTTTCTGTCCCTGCTGTTCCTTCTTTTTTCATATTGCTTTTAACAGTCTTCAATTTGCATGTCAGGGTCAAGGTTTCCCTGGTTGTACATTCTCAAATCTCTTTAGAGCTCCATTCAGCAAGTTTAGAAGTGTGCAAATGTGCTAATAAATGAAAAGAAATGTTAACAAGTCTTTTTAAGGAGCAAGCACCAGAAGAGTAAGACTAGCACTAGACTCATGCTTTTTTTGTCCAGGGATCTGGTATTTACATTTGTCTGGAATACATCCTACACTTAAAAATTGAGCAAAAAGAAAAAAAATTTCTGAAAAGAATAGCATTACTGAGCGCACACATTCACTCACTTTTTAGGTTTGCATCAAGGAATATCCCTCAGGCCTAACGGGACATACTCTGCTTTATTTTAGATGCAGTTTCACTAAACTCAGTAACCTGGGTTCCCCCCTCTCTAAACGTATGTTAAATTGAAAGGGTCAAGAAGTATAATAATATGATAATGGTGATAGCTAGATATAAAATAAGAGGCTAAAGTTTTCTAAAAATCAAAAGTAGGAATTTCAGGCTGGCGCAGTGGCTCAGGCCTGTAATCCCAGCACTCTGGGAGGTCGATCTTCTAGACCAGACTGAGCAAGAGTGAGGCTCCTTCTCTACTAACTAGAGAAAAAATAGCCTGGCATTGTGGTATACCGCTGTACTCCCAGCTACTAGGGAGGTTGAAGCAAGAGGATAGCTTGAGCTCCAGAGTTTGAGATTCCTGTGAATTGTGTGCCATGGCACTCTACCCAGGGTGACAGAGTGAGACTCTGTCTCAAAAAAAACAGGAATTTTAAAAGGTAATAATCATAATATAGGACCACTTAATATAGAGACTAATGATCTTAAAACTTTAATAGACCCTAAAGAGCTCTCTGTTTTGCTGCCTAGTATAACCTTTAAATACTGTTAAGGTAGTGATTAGTGATTAGTGATTAGGTTTTCCACTTGGCCAAAATGATAAAATTAAAATGTATGCTTATAGCTGCCTAAGAAACATAGCCACAGAGAAATTCTTCTAACTGGAGTATGAACATGTTGCTCAGTAATAATGCTTTTCTGTGGTTTTCAGTCTTGGTGACTGTGTTCTCTAGATGCCCTTCATGCACTTCAGGGAGAAAAGAAGATAATCCTTGAGAATGTAAGAAGAAAATATTGAAATATTTACATTTTTTACATTATATTAAGTTGCATGGATACTTCATCTATAAGCAGGCCCTGGTGGCCTCCTTCTGTTACAATGACATGTGGTGACGTAGGAAAGAATGATGGCTCGGCTCCTGTAGCTCAGCGGCTAGGGCACCAGCCACATATGCTGGATTTGGCAGTTTTGAATCTAACCGGGCCTGCCAAATAACAATGACAATTACAACCAAAAGATAGTTGAGTGTTGTGGTGGGCGCCTGTGCGTCCAGCTACTTGGGAGGCTGAAGCAAGAGAATTGCTCAAGCCCAAGAGTTTGAGGTTGCTGTGAACTACAACACCACAGCACTCTACCTACAGTGACAGCTTGAGACTGTCTCGAAAAAAAAAAGAGAGAATGATAAAGAATTCAGTGTGGCTCCTGTGGCTCAAAGGAATAGGGCACCAGCCCCATATACCGGAGTTGGCAGGTTCAAACCTAGCCCCGGCCAAAAGCTGCAAAAAAAAAAAAAAAAAAAAAAGAATTCAGAGGCAAGAGCTGGGCTAGCACAGTGCAGTGTGATGAGAAAACCCTTACTTTATAGATCAGCAAGTGAATTTATTAACTAACTTCATCTCTACTGGACAAAATTCTCAGAAAGTGAGCACATGGCTGATGATTATTCCTCCAGAGAAACCATTAACTAAAGACAATACTAAAAATGTAAGCAAAAAAAACAGCACTTTACAAATTACAGAGGTCAGACACCCTCTTCTTCCCTCAGGAGCAATTTTCTCCCAGCTGCATCTCAAGGTAGAGGAATGGATGACCTGGTAAGATTTCATAGGATGCTAGGCAAAAATGTCCAAAAATATCCGGAACACCATTAAATACACTGATCTTCATTGGCTTCCATAATAGATGAACTTCAAAGTGTTATATTGTACTTTGGATATCTGCTGATAATATAACAATATAAAGCCATTCCAATAAAAAACCCTAAAAGTATAAGTTGTTTCTTTTTGTATTTATTAACTTATTAAATTATAAGTTAATTATAATAAAATAACATAATTTATTAAATTATATTTATTTAATTAATGTGAGGGAACAAATCTTTAGGTTACATTGTTTTCACTTCCAGGGTAAAGTTCAAATTGTAGGGGAGCCCCTCACCCGGGGTTTGCTGAATAACCTCCTCTCAAACTTTATGCATTAGGTGAGACCCCATTACATTCACTCCCTCTCCCACCAATCACTCTCCCTCCTGCCTTCCTGTGCCTCCTCACACTCCCCCTTGCTAGACTGTATTTATTTTTTTATCACTCGTATGAGTGTGTGTTTACACATTGGTTTCATTTTAGTATTGCAAATACACATGAAAAAATACTCATCATCTTTAATCATCAGAGAAATGAAAATCTATTTTTTTTCATTTTTAACACACTCCCTTGGAATTTCTGTTTTCATTTGTGATTAGTAATGTACACCAGTGCCTGGTATTCTTATGGACACTTGAAATGTTTCTATAAATAAAACATTAAAAAAATCTGTTCTAATGGAATTTAAATACAATTATATTAAGTAAACACACATAGATTGAAAAAGTGCTGTTTTCATTTCTTTTTTTTTTTTTAATTGTTGGGGATTCATTGAGGGTACAAGAAACCATGTTACACTGATTGCATTTTGGGGGTAAAGTCCCTCTTACAATCGTCTTTTGCCCCCAAAAGGTGTGGCACACACTGAGACCCCACCCCCCTCTCTCCGTCCCTCTCTCTGCTCCACCCCTCCCTCATTCTTTCTGTTTTCATTTCTCTCTTTACTTATTTTACAAATTGTCTGTGTGATCTAAAAAGTTTGGATGTCACTGATGCACAAGTAAAAAATCCCAGGTTCTTACATGCTTTGTGAGTCTTTCCTCCCTGCCTATGTGACTTTAATTCTTGGCCATTTTAGTTCCCACTTACCCCCCTGGTGTATTTGTGTTTCTTCAAGCATCGCATTACACCACTGCTCAGAGCTGTGGGAGCCTCTCTTCTCTTTGACTGGAGTACTTTATTGAACCCTTTATTTCCCTTCCCTTCTTGTTTCTCACAGCTCCCTTTTCATCCTTCAATAGCCAAGTCAGCTTCTCAGCTCCTCCAAGGCCCACTTCTCTGTGTAACCTCCTGCACCTGTTCTCCAAAATGAATCAGCTCTTTTCCTATGCCCACCATCACTGTACACTATGCCCAAGTCCATTGTTGAATGTACCACGATGTTCTGACATCATTTGTTGACGTACCTATGAGCTCCTCGCATGGAGAGATCCCACTTTTGTCTTCTGTTTTATATTCAGGCATACTTTTACGCCTGGTACATAGTAAGCTCTATAAACATTTTGAGGGAATCAGAGTAACTAGTCTCAAAATGATTTTCAGATCACTGAAGATTCACTTCTTGTGTTTCATCAAAAAAATTTTATTAAGGGACAAGCCTTGCTGGTTTTCCAAGAGAATGTGTGTCTGCTTAACTTGAAATTAATTGAAGTATTTATAATACATGTTACCTTAATTTTAAAATTTCTAAAACCATTAAATTTTCTTTCTGCTTAAGAATCTTTGTTCCATAAATAAGATGGTTATAATTTTGTGAGGTAGACTGACATGCTAAAGTTGTGTGGAACAGGATTGCTAGAAGACATGTACAGTTTTTTCATGGAGAATCAATGTGCTCTGGGTGGCATTGTATTTTATTAATTTGATTGAAAAGTCACTTAGAAAGAGACATATGGCTTACAGCTATCAATACTGATGATGCAGATAGAATTGTAGAAACCCAAATAGTATAGTTCACAAAACACCAAATAAATTTCAACTACCAACTTTTTCATTTGGCATTTTATCTAATTTTTGCTTCTGCCTAAATTGTCCATTTTATAGGATTTTGCTCTTAGAAACTATATTCAGCTGCATACCAAAACGGATTTCAAAAGGCTTCATGACCTATCCACCAAGAAGGAAAACATTGAGAGCCATTGAGAATTTACAGATTAATTTTATCTGGTTAATTGTCACTATTTAATGCCATACTCACAAAAAAGGGGGGGAGAGAAAGACAAAAGAAGATATTAATGAGGTTCAGCTGCAACTGTGATTGAAAACAATTATGCATAAAGCAATGGGAAATCCCCCACAGAACACATGCCAGGGCACAATTTCTTTTGTTCTCGTTACTTTGACCATAAATCTTAATAATTTCCAGAAATTTGGATGGATATGATAAGCAACTATGTTTATAGTAATTTGATTACATTTGTTAAATTAAAAACACCAAGAAAGTCATGTATTCTTTTCTATTTGGGGAACAATGGGTACTCAAAGAGACTGGCATCAATAGAAATTGCAGACTACTGTTTCTCCCATTTAGTTCTTATTAAAGATGAAATGAGGGAAAGATGGCATAGTCTATGAGATCATCTTGTCACAACTATCTTACTCAATTAGTCTCTTCCTGCTATTGAATTCATTCCATTACCTCCATGAAACCTTTATAATGCTACATTTGTTGTGTATCAGGCTTTAGCCACGTCTAAAATATGAATCTTGTCCTTGTCATCTTGATGCTTGGTGCTTTGGCTTAATCACAGAAATGGCATTTTAATAACTTATTACCTACTTTGAATATATTTAATATTTATTATTCAATATATATTCAACTAAATATATTGAATATTTATTATTGCTTTATTGCAGAGTAAGAAATTTTTTTAAGTAAAATAAATTTTAAAGCGTATATTATCAGTAATGACATAAGCAAATAAATAAGTTCTTTTGTGGTTAATTATGTGCATGGCGAAGGAGAAACACAGGTGGTAGATGTTGGTATACCTTTGATCAGTGGCATTTAAGCTTTTTCCTTCAATAGAATCTTTTCATAATATTGATGCAGGTTCCCCCTGCTCAGGGCTAGAGACAGACCCCATTTTCTGGGCCTAAGTAAGCTCAATAACCAGCTTGATCACAGACCCCGAACAAAAGAACCAGTCTGATAAGCATCCTACCTAAGCTGCCACTCCCAAAGCAGACAACACACACTGAAGAATACACAGGGGAAGTTTTAACATTAATTTCTGCCCATAAGTCCCTGGCACCAAATGGTTGTGACATATAGGGTGGCTATAAAGTTTGTGTGTGTTGCAAACATACATTCCATTACTCCAAACCCCTCTATCCACAGGGTAGGAAGAGCTGCCTATGAATCCCTGGACATAAGACTCAGGTGGACTACCTGCTCAGGGTCCCCCTCAGCTGCACTGGAGGCTTTATCTTCTCCTCTTATCTATCAATAAAATCTGTCCTTTTGCTTACTCTTAGTGGTCCATGAGTTCATACTTCGAATTTCCAAGACCAAGGACTGGCAGAGAGAGAGAGAGATTCCAGTTATACTGTATCTCACATCAAAAGCCACCAAAAAAAAAAATAGAAAAACAGAGCACTTCTTGGAACCTACCTTATGGGGTTCAGTTCTTTCTCCTGTGGTCTCTTATTAATCCCAGTATGTCCTCTGAGGAGCTGCCACTGAGCTTTCCATGTGTTTTTCATATATATTTTTATCTAATTGTAATCATCTCTGTAGACAGGCAATTTATTCCCGTATCATGTCTAGAGAAGCTAACATTCAAAAGGATAAAACCCTGTACTGGCACATACTGTTTGTCACTGTGTAATCAATATTTCAGTCCACATTATTCCATCCCAAAGTCTCACTTTCTTTTACTATAGTTCTTAGAAACAATAAAGTGGCAAAGAGTAGCAGTAGAACTCCAAATAGATTCTTATATAAGAATTTCCCTTTTTATATCTAAAAAATAAATTGTTTATGTTCTCATCTAGATTAAAGATACTAGTTTGTTAAGTAACTAAGAGTACTACAGGGAGCAAGATGGGGTTGGTTGGTGCTCTCACAGAATTTACAGTCAAGAAGTGCTGAGTGTGAGGATGTGAGGATGAGCAAGATGATATTAGTTGATGATACGCTGTGTAGCTATGGGAACACTTTTCTATGC
>CAUYON010155038.1:0-12532 GCA_963573935.1 Arctocebus calabarensis | reverse complement strand
GGCGCCAGCCACGTACACCTGAGCTGGCGGGTTCGAATCCAGCCCGGCCCACCAAACAACAATGACGGCTGCAACCAAAAATAGGCCAGGCATTGTAGCGGGTGCTTACAGTCCCAGCTACTTGGGAGGCGGAGACAAGAGATTCGCTTGAGCCCAGGAATTGGAGGTTGCTGTGAGCTGTGGTGCCATGGCACTCTATCCAGGGTGACAGCTTAAGGCTCTGTCTCAAAAAAAATAAAATAAAAAATAAAATCTTAAAAAAAAAATGTGATGTTCATTTCAGACATCACAAAGATAAAAGATCAAAGATGTCACTATAATTAGTCCTAACTTAGAAGAGTTGACAGGAACATTATATATAGTTCACCCTAAATTCACCTTGTAATTAGAATTGTCATTTGTGTTTCATATTTGACTATATTAAAAAGTGGGGGCTCAGCGCCTGTGGCTCAGCGGGCTAAGGCACTAGCCACGTACACCTGAGCTGACAGGTTTGAATCCAGCCCAGGCCCGCCAAACAACGACAGCTGCAACCAAAAAATGGCCAGGCGTTGTGGCGGGCACCTGCAGTCCCAGCTACTTGGGAGGCGGTGGCAAGAGACTCGCTTGAGCCCAGGAATTGGAGGTTGCTGTGAGCTGTGATGCCACGGCACTATCCAGGGTGAAAGCCTGAGGCTCTGTCTCAAAAAAAAAAAGTGGGGAAACATCACTTGTCTACACGATGGAAGATAGATTTCAAATAAGGAGCCAGGTACACACTAAAGGGAGGCCCTATACCACAACAGAAGGTTGCTATCTCCTGGACTATTTATATTATAAAGCTATGAGTCCTGGGTTCTAGAGAGAGAAAAATCTGAATTTAAAAAAGGGATAAGAAGAAACAAACAAAAAATAAATTAAAAAAAAGAGAGACAAGAACCTTATTTATCTGGTAAAATGATGTACATACACAAGAAAGAAGGAGAGAAGGCTTGATTCCTGTGGCTCAGCGGCTAGGGCGCCAGTCACATACACGGGCAGGTTCAAACCCAGGCGGGGCCTGCCAAACAACGACAACTACAACCAAAAATTATCTGGGCTTGGGAGGTGCCTGTGGCTCATCAAGTAGGGCACCGGCCCCATATACCAAAGGTGGTGGGTTCAAACCCGGTCTCAGCCGAACTGCAAAACATAAAAATAGCCAGGCATTGTGGCAGGCGCCTGTAGTCCCAGCTACTCGGGAGGCTGAGGCAAGAGAATCACTTAAGCCCAAGAGTTGGATGTTGCTGTGAGCTGTGACGCTACAGCACTCTATCCTTGGTGGGACTGTGCCTCAAAAAAGAAAGAAAGAAAGAAATGTTAAGTACATTACAATTTGACACCTGGCTATTTTTTGGTTGTAGTTGTCATTATTGTTTGGCAGGCCCAGTCTGGACTCAAACCCGCCAGCTCTGGTGTATATGGCTGGTGCCCTAGCCACTGAGCTACACGTGGCAAGTCAATCTACACTTTCTTATGGAAATGTATTCAATGTACTCATTTTTATGTAGCCATAAAGCAATCCACACTTTGTCTTTCTTCTTTATGTTATCATTACAAAGGTAACCTCTGAGTTTCCATCTGGAATCATCCTCAAACAATAGGAGATTGCAGAACCTTACAAACTCGAACCTGCCACCTCTGGCATATGAGGCTGGTGCCCTACACCAATTTCTTTTTAATGAATTTAATTGAATATATGATGACAAGTTTAATTCCCTTTTCTCAACACCACTTCTGTATTGCTTCTTTAGGGAAATTTTCTTATTCTTTAAGTTCTGTCGATGAATTACATTTTACAGTTAATGAAAAATTGAAGCTGAAATAAATAAAATGTTGGCTCCGAGCCTGCAGCTCAGCAGCTAAGGCACCAGCCACATATACCGAAACTGGCAGGTTCGAACCCAGCCTGGGTCTGCCAAACAACTATGACAACTAGAAAGGGTTACATGAAGGATATACTAAGAGTACTCTTAACCACCACAAAAAATAGCCGGGTACTGTGGTGGGCGCCTTTAGTCCCAGCTACTTGGGAGGCTCAGACAAGAGAATCGCTTGAGGCCAAGAGTTTGAGGTTGTTGTGAGCTGTGATGCCATAGCACTCTATCTAGGGCAAAATAGTGAGACTCTGTCTCAAAAAAAAAGAAAGAAACAAAGAAAAACAAAATGTTTCTTTTTTTATTTTCAGACAGTCTCATCTTGTCACCATCAGTAGAGTTCTGTGGTGACATAGCTCAAACTCTTGGGTTCAACTAATCCTCTTGCCTCAACCTCCCAAGTAGCTGGGACTACAGGCACCTATCATAAGGCCCAATTATTTTTATTTATATATTATTTTTTAAATTGAGACACTTTGAGTCACCCCCAGTAGAGTGCAGTGGCATCGTAGCTTACAGCAAAGGCAAAGTCTTTGGCTCAAGCGATTCTCTTGCCTTAGCCTCCCTAGTAGCTGGGACTACAGACACCCACTACAGTGCCCAGCTACTTTTTTTGTTTTGTTTAGCATGCCTGGGCCAGGTTCGAACAAACCCACCAGCCCTGGAGCATGTGGCCAGCGCCCTAACCACTGAGTTATGGGCACTCAGCTGGCTCAGCTATTTTTAGAGATGGTGGCTCACTCTTAGGCTGGTCTCCAACTCCTGAGCTCAACTGACCCACCCACCTCAGCCTCCCACAGTGCTAAGATTACAGCCTGGGCCACCTCTGGAGAGCCACCCTGTCCACCTTCAAAGAAAACTTTCAAGGCAAAAAATTCAGTGAGTGTCGATGGTGACTGGAATATAGATTGGGACATCCTCCCTCCCTCATTCTGCTCACAGAACTTCTAAGTGGCCACCCTGCTAAAAAAAATTGCACCACAGGGCGGCACCTATAGCTCAGTGAGTAGGGTGTGGCCCCATATACTAAGGGTGCTGGGTTCAAACCTGGCCCCGGCCAAACTGCAACAATAACAAAATAGCTGGGTGTTGTGGCAGACACCTGTGGTCCCAGCTACTTGGAAGACTTAGGCCTAAGCCCAAGAGCTGGAGGTTGCTGTGAGCTGTGGCATCACAGCACTCTACCAAAGGTGACAAAGTGAGACTCTGTCTCTAAAAAAAACAAAAACCAAAAAACAAACAAAAAAAATTGCACCATAGCTTTTAATAGTCATGTATATGTATTGGGTTCCAGATATTCTTTTTTTTTTTGAGACAGAGTCTCACTCTGTCATGTTGGTAAGAGTGCCATGGCATCATATCTCACAGCAATCTCCAACTCCTGGGTTCCAGAGATCCTACTGCCTTACCCTCTCGACTAGCCAGGCCCACAGACCTAAGCCACAATCCCTGGCTAGTTTTTCTATTTTTAGTAGAAATGGGTTCTTACTCTTACTTAGGCTGGTCTCAAACTCCTGACACTCAGGCAATTCACTTACCTCATCCTCCCAGTGTGCTGGAATTACAGGCATGAGCCACTGTACCCAGCCCTGTGTTGCAGGTTTTCAGAACATCTTGCTGGTGATGGGTAATTCTTATCCTTTGAAATAGCTGTCCTACCTTGAAATATTTAAGAATCCAGAGGGCAGAAAAATTGTTGTATTTACCCCCTGAATCCCAGCATCTGATGGGTTGAACAGAATGTGTCCTAGAAATGAAAACTGAGGCTGGTATAAAAAAAGTAATAATAGGTTACATGAAGGATATACTAAGAGTACTCTCAAACTGAAAGATATTCATTTACACCCCTGGGGGGGTTCTACTCCCATTCTTCACGTGGGGAAGAAATCTTCAGTCCCTGATGAAAGTACAGCTATTTGGGAGACAGGGAGCAAAAGAAAGCAGGCCAGAGAACAAACTGCATGATTAGAACAACCCACTTCCCATACTCCTGAAATTCCTCACCACCCCAACAAGAGAGTACTGCCATCCTGGGAGAACAGCTAGTGATAGAAAGTAGCTTACAGACCAAATGGCATGGTCACAGCAACCCCCTCCCCACCCTCCAGAAATGCTTCAAGGCCAGTGTTCCTGGGAAGCATCAGAATCTCCTACCCCAGTCCTGGCTGGCTATAGAGATAAGGCCTTCCTGCAAGATTTAGAATTCCTGCAGGAATTCTATTTTTAATTTTTTTTAATTTTATTTTTTATTGAGACAGAGTCTCACTATATCACCTTTGGTAGAGTGCCGCAGTATCACGGTTCACATCAACCTCAAACTCTAGGGCTTAAGCAATTCTCTTGCTTCAGCCTCCCAAGTATCTGGGACTACAGGCA
Source organism: Arctocebus calabarensis (assembly GCA_963573935.1). Taxonomy (NCBI): domain Eukaryota; kingdom Metazoa; phylum Chordata; class Mammalia; order Primates; family Lorisidae; genus Arctocebus; species Arctocebus calabarensis. The sequence continues at coordinate 8,261 of CAUYON010155038.1, read as the reverse complement.
CCTGCCAACACCTGGCTATTTTTCTATTGTAGTTGTCATTGTTGTTTTTAGCTGGCCTGAGGTGCCACCCTCAATGCATGTGGCTGGCCCCTTAACCACTGTGCTAAGGGTGCCAAGCCTATTGTTTGCTTTCTTCTTAAGAGACATGTTCTGAAATTCATAAAAACCAAAAATTTGGAAAACAATCACCCACTGTCACATAAAGAAATAGCAAGCAACAAAAATACTGCACCTGTTTGAAATGAGCAATAAAAAAAAAAAAAAAGAATTGATAATGCCAATTGGATGGGAAGTTGCCATTTGAAAAAAATGATAAAGGAACAAAAAGCTTAGGATTTTCCTGAAAGATCTAGAAGAGTTAGGATGAAGGAAATAGAGAAGATTTAGAATGAGCGTGCCATACTTTTGGAAAATGGCGGGGGTTGGGGACTAAGTCTCCCTGAGAGAAATAAAATATATAAAAAGGAACTAGGCTGCAAGTGATTGAGAGCACTGAATTCCTACGTAAGAAAATACAAATTCAAGTCAAATATATTATTATAAATTACTTAAGCCCAAGAGTTTTTTTTTTTTGTGAGACAAGTCTCTCAAGTTGTCACCCTGGGTAGAGCGCTGTTACGTCAAAGCTCACAGCAACCTCAAACTCTTGGGCTTAAGTGATTTTCTTGCCTCGGCCTCCCAAGGAGTTGGGACTACAGGCGCCAGCCAAAACACCCAGCTATTTTTTGGTTGCAGTTGTCATTGTTGTTTTAGCGGGTTCGGACACGCCACCCTCGCTACACTCAAATGGTGCCATAACCACTGTCCTACAGGCCCGAGCCAGCCCAAGAGTTTGAGGTTGCTGTGAGCTATGACACCACTGCACTCACTGAGGCGATATAGTGAGACTCTGTCTCAAAAAACAAGAAAGGAGGGTGGCGCCTGTGGCTCAAAGGAATAAGGCGCCAGCCCCATATGCCTGAGGTGGTGGGTTCAAACCCTGACCCAGCCAAAAACTGCAAAAAACCCCACAAACAAACAAGAAAACAGGGCAGCGCCTGTTGCTCAGTGAGTAGGGCACAGGCCCCATATACCGAGGGTGGCGAGTTCAAACCCGCCCTGGCCAAACTGCAACGAAAAAAATAGCTGGACGCTGTGGTGGGCGCCTGTAGTCCCTGCTATTCAGGAGGCTGAGGCAAGAGAAACGCCTAAGCCCAGGAGCTGGAGGTTGCTGTGAGCTGTAATGCCACAGCACCCTACCGAGGGTGACAAAGTGAGACTCTGTCTCTAAAAAAACCAAAAAAACAAGCAAGCAAACAAGACTCCAAAGCTCAAGTTCCTGGTTCCCCATAGCCACTTTAGTCTCCAGCCAGACAACACTTCCTCTCAGGACAGCTGGTCCCATATAATCACCATTTCTCAGCTTCTAGGGTGTTCTGCAGTCCCCTCTACAGATCTCCCAAGACCTGTAGGTCAGAGATTTACAGAAGTTACGGCAAAGACTCCTGGATTCTTCTGGATTCTCCCACAGAACTCCAGCTTGACGCTCAGAGCAAGAGACAAATACTGCAGCTCCTGGGATCCGCCTCTACGCCTCTACGTTGACGTGCGTCTGATCAGACAGTTCTTAGTGCGTCATCTCTGATTGGAGAGGGCTTTCGTCCCCACCCCTCTGGCCTTGAGTGACAGGAGATACCTCCAGACTAGCGGCTGAAGGCAGCCACAGGCCGTTTCTAGGCTGGAGTTCATTTATTTATTTACTTAATTTATTGTAGGACAAAGACCGTAACATTATTCATCTGGATATTCCAGGTCACTGTGCTTACCATGGAGTAGCACTTGAACAAATATCGACTGAATGAATGAAAATATTCTCTGATATTGAGTTTGTGTTAGGCTTGGGGACGTATTATTAAGAGTCTAACTGCTTTCAAGGCAGTTATTCTGCTTTCAAGGCATTTTCAATATCCATCAGGATATCTGGGTAAAAAGTGCCCAGGAATAACTTAATACCTTAGTAGATGAATGCCCTTAGGAGTTACAAGCAAAGACTGTGTCTGTTCAGAGGAGTATGAAATTCCTTCCAGTCTCTGGTGAGGGCATTGGCAATTACAGTAGGCTTCATTCAGGAGGTGGTATATCATCTCCCAACTGATGGACAAAGGCACACCTCCTGGTCAAAGAACTTTTTAAATTTTTATTTATTTGTTGTTATTGCACTTGTCATTCTTAGCATGGGTCCAGGCCTGGTTCGAACCTGCCAGCTTCCGTGTATGTAATCAGTGCCCTATCCACTGTAAAAGTATATTCCGGGACTCTGGTCTTTTGAAGATGCAGCCTGATCATTGAAGAGGGAGGCTAGTCCTCTAAGGCAGCCTGTCCAATAGAAATAAAATGTGAGATTCAGGGCCCATAGCTCAATGATTAGAGCGCCAGCCACACACACCAGGGATAGTGGGTTCAAAACCGGCCTGGGCCTGCTAAACAATGACAACTACAACAAAAAACGGGCATTGTGGCAGGTGCTTGTAGTCCCAGCTACTTGGTACACTGAGGCAAAAGAATCACTTAAGTCCAGGAGTTGAAGGTTGCCGTAGGCTGTGATGAAACGGCACTCTACCGAAGGAGACATAGTGAGACTCTGTCTCAAAAAAAAAAAATAAATAAATAAAATAAAATAAAGTAAAGAAGTAAAAATAAAAAAAAGAAGGAGAAGTTACTTGCCATGTATATGTGCAGATAAAGGTCACGGAAAAATGCCTGGGCATGGTGTTTCATGCCTGTAATCCTAGTACTCTGAGAGGGTATGGTAAGAGTGTCGCATGAGCTCTTTAGTTCAAGATACAAGCTTGAGTGAAAGTGAAATCCAATCTGTACTAAAAGAGAAAAATTAGCTCTGGGGTGTGGTGTACCCCAGAGTAGTTTCATATTGGTGGCTGACACCACAGGATTATTTGAGGCCAGAAGTTTGAGATTGCTATAAGCAAGGCTGATGCCATGGCACTCTAATCCTGGTAAGAGTGTGGCTTGGATTCAATAATTATAATAAAATAAGAGAAAACTGAGAAGGGATGAATTGTGAATTGTGGAAATGTTTTCTGCACATGTATCTACATATTAAACTGTTTTATCTTATCAAGTTATACATTTTAGGTTTTTTAGACAGAGTCTCATTCTGTTGCCCTTGGTAGGCTGGTATGGCATCATAGCTCACAGAAAATTCAAACTCTTGGGAATAAGTGATTTTCTTGTCTCAGCCTTCCAAGTAATTGAGGCTACAGGTGCCCACTACAATGCCCAACTAGTTCTACTTTTTTCTTTCCTAGTAGAGACTGGGTCTTACTTTTTCTCAACCTTGTTTTGAATTCCTGAGCTCAAGCAATCCACCCATCTCCGCCTCCTAGAATGCTAGTGTGACAGGTATGAGCCACTGTCCCTAACCCAAATTATACATTTTATTTATTTATTTATTTGTTTATTTATTTTTGTTTGAGACGGAGATTCACTTTGTTATCCCTGGTAGAGTGCTCTGGAGTCATAGCTCACAGCAACCTCTAGCTCTTGAGCTCCAGAGATTCTCTTGCCTCAGCCTCCCAAGTAGCTGAGGCGCCTGCCACAATGCCCAGCTATTTTTACAAATGAGATCTTGCTCTAGCTCAGGCTGGTCTCCAACTTGTAAGCTCAGGCTATCTGCTCATCTTGGCCTCCCAAAGTGCTGGGATTACAGGCATAAGCCACAGCATCTGGGCCCATATTTTAAATGAATACAGTTGATGGCGTGTCAATTACACCACAATTAATATATAGGAAAAACACATATATGGGTGTATCCTCCCTGTGTACATTGTCGATTATTAACGAAAACCACCATTAATTATTCCAGCAACCAAAATATTCTGTATTGATTCTAACATTTGGGAAGAAGTCTCATCAAATAATATACAATTAAGAGCCCGACTCTTTTCTGGCTCCCACAAAGAGTTACGTTATCAAACATGTCCATCAGTTATGAAGTAGTCCTGGAACTTAGACTTCTATTCTTTGGTAGACATTTTTTTTTTTTTTTTTTGAGACAGAGCCTCAAGCTGTCACCCTGGATAGAGTGCTATAGCATCACAGCTCACAGCAACCTCCAATTCCTGGGCTCAAGCAAGTCTCCTGTCTCTGCCTCCCAAGTAGCTAGGACTACAGCCACCTGCCACAATGCCCGGCCATTTTTTTTTTTTAGGTAGCAGCCACCATTGTTGTTTGGCAGGCCCGGGCTGGATTAGAACCCACCAGTTCAGGTGTACGTGGCTGGCGCCTTAGCCCGTTAAGCCACAGGCGCCGAGCCTGTTCTTTGGTAGACTTAATGTCAACTTTATTATAGTCACATTCTAAAACAATTACTTCAGTATTACACAGTAGCCATGGTATCAACAAGATAGCACAAACAGCAAGCCATCTCTCATTTTCTAGGAAGCTTCTATTTCCTACAATATACAAGATATGTGTATTTAATGACTATTTTATATTGAATAAAGAATTACAGCATTGAGGCCTTGCTTTCTCCACGAGAAGAAAATGCAGACAAAGTTAATATGGCAGAAAGAAATTGTGCTTTATGCATAGTTAAAATTCCACTTGATATAGTGTATTATAATTGGATAACAGACACATATTAAACAAGTCAACCATATCAGAAATTAGTTAAACTTCAATTTTTTTTTTTTTTTTGAGACAGAGTCTCACTGTATCGCCCTAAGTAGAGTGCTGTGCTGTCACAGCTCACAGCAACCTCAGACTCTTGGGCTTAAGCAATTCTCTTGTCTCAGCCTCCCAAGTAGTTGGAACTATAGGCGCCGGCCACAATGCCCAGCTACTTTTGGTTGCAGTTCTCATTGTTTTAGCTGATGCGGGCTGGGATCGAACCGGCCACCCTCACTGCACGTGGCTAGCACCATAACCACTGTGCTCGGCACTGAGTCAGTCCAATAGTTTGAGGTTACTGTGAGCTGTAACGCCACTCCATTCTACTGAGGGTGACATAGTGAGATTCTGTCTCAAAAAACAAACAAGCAAACAAGACTCCAAAGCTAAAGTAACATAGTCCCTGGTCCCCCATAGCCACTTTAGTCTCCAGCCAGACAACACTCCCTCTCGGGACAGCTGATCCCATATACTCACCATTTCTCAGCTTCTAGGGTCTTCTGCAGTCCCCTCTACAGATCCCCCAGGACCTGCAGGTCAGAGAGTTACAGAAGTTACGGCAAAGACTCCTGGATTCTCCCACAGTAAAGACAGAACTCCAGCTTGACGCTCGGGGCAAGAGAAAAACACTGCAGATCCTGGGATCCGCCTCTAGGTTGACGTGCGTCTGATCAGACAGTTCTTAATGCGTCATCTCTGATTGGAGAGGGCTTTCGGCCCCACCCCTCTGGCCTAGAGTGACAGAAGAGTTTTATTCTCTTTATTTCCTTCCTCCTTTCCTTCTTTCTCTCTCTCTTTTTTTCTGTCTTCCTCTCTCTCTCTCTCTCTCTCTCTCTGGCCTAGAGTGACAGAAGAGTTTTATTCTCTTTATTTCCTTCCTCCTTTCCTTCTTTCTCTCTCTTTTTTTCTGTCTTCCTCTCTCTCTCTCTCTCTCTCTCCCTCCCTCCCTCCCTCCCTCCTCTCCTCTCCTCTCCTCCTCTCTCTCTCTCCCTCTCTCATCCCTCCTTCCTTTTTCCTTTCTTTGTTTTTTTTGAGACAGAGCCTCAAGCTGTCGCCCTGGGTAGAGTGCGGCATCATAGCTCAACAGCAACCTCCAACTCCTAGGCTCAAGCGATTCTCCTTCCTCTGCCTCCCGACTAGCTGGGACTATATATAGGCGCGCGCCACAACACCCTGCTATTTTTTTGTTGCAGCCGTCAATTGTTGTGGCTGGCACCTTAGCCACTTGAGCCACAGGCGCTGAGCGCTTTTTTTCTTTCTTGTAGAACAAGGATCATAACATTATTCATCTGGATATTCCAGGGCACTGTACTTACCATGGAGTAGCACTTTAACAAATATCGACTGAATGAATGAAAATATTCTCTGAGTATTGAGTTTGTGTTAGGCTTGGGGACGTATTATTAAGTAAGAATTAGATTCTGCTTTCAAGGTATTTTCAATATGCATGAGGATATCTGGGTAAAAAATGCCAGGAATAACTTAACAACTCGGTAGATGAATGTCCTTGGGAGTTACAAGCAAAGGCTGTGGCTGTGCAGAGGAGTGTGAAATTCCTTCCAGTCTCTGGTGAGGGCATTGGCAATCACAGTAGGCTCCATGCAGGAGGTGGTATATAATCTCTCAACTGATGGGCAAAGACTATGGGTATATGGGACACATCCCGGTCAATGAACTTTTTAAATTTTTATTTGTTTATTTATTTGTTGTTCAGTTGTCATTGTTGCCTTAGCTGACCCAGGCCGGGTTCGAACCTGCCAGCCTCAGTGTGTGCGGTCGTGTCCTATACCCACTGAGCTACCGGCGCCCAGACTGATCAAGGGACTTGACTACAACTTGCACTTTACCTAAGAAAGGCTGTAGTTCTTTTTACACTGGGCTTTGTGCCTGCTCTGGGGGGGGGAAGGAGAGGGAGGAGTTTTACCTGGAGGACATTTGTATTGAGCCCTGAATATAAATTATATCTTTTTGTAAATCTTACTAATATATACATCCGTGTGTATACATGATTATACAATTAATATATGTTTTTCAGAAATGGAAGTAGCATACTAATAATAATTTGACGTTTGAGATTCTTTTTAATTTTCCTGGACTCTGGTCTTTTGAGGATGCAGCCTGATATATGAAGAGGAAGGTAGTTCTCTAAGGCAGCCTGTCCAACAGAAATAAAATGTGAGGTTCAGCACCCACAGCTCTGTGGTTAGGGTGCTGGACACATACACTAGGGCTGGCGGGTTGGAATCCAGCCTGGGCCTCCTAAACAACAATGACAGCTACAACAAAAAAATAGCTGGACATTATGGTGGGCGCCTGTAGTCCAGCTACTTGGGAGGCTGAGGCAAGACAATTGTTTAAGCCCAAGAGTTGGAGGTTACTGTGAGCTGTGATGCTACAGCACTCTACCGAGGGCGACATAATAAAACTCTGTCTCCAAATAAATAAATAAATAAGTAAAATAAAATAAAGTAAATAAATAAAAATAAAAAAAGAAGGGAAAAATACTTAAATTATACATGTGCAGATAAAGGTCGTGGAAAATGGGCATGGTATTTCATTCCTATAATCCTAGTACTCTGAGAGGGTATGGTAAGAGTGTTGCATGAGCTCTTCAGTTCGAGACACAAGCTTGAGTGAGAGTGAAATCCAATCTGTACTAAAAGAGAAAAGTTAGCTCTGGGGTGGCTGACACCACAGGATTGTTTGAGACCAGAAGTTTTAGGCTGCTGTGAGCTAGGCTGATGCCATGGCACTCTAGTCTAGGTAAGAGTATGGCTTGGATTAAAAACAAACAAAAAAAAGGTAAACAAAGAAGAGAAAACTTTTTGAGAAGGGATGAATTGTGGATTGTGGAAATGTTCTCTGCACGTGTATCTACATATTAAACGGTTTTATCTTATCAAGTTATACATTTTGGGTTTTTTAGACAGAGTCTCACTCTGTTGCCCTTGGTGGACTGGTATGGCATCGTAGCTCACAGAAAATTCAAACTCTTGGGAATAAGTGATTTTCTTGCCTCAGCCTTCCAAGTAGTTGAGGCTACAGGTGCCCATTACAATGCCCAGCTACTTTTTCTAGTTTTTCTTTGTTAGCAGAGACTGGGTCTTACTTTTTCTCAATAATCTATCCATCTCCGCCTCCCAGAATGCTAGTGCTACAGGTATGAGCCACTGTCCCTAACCCAAATTATACTATTTATTTATGTAAGTATGTTTGAGGCAGAATCTCACTTTGTTATCTCTGCTAGAGTGCTCTGGAGTCATAGCTCACAGCAACCTCTAACTCTTGGGCTCCAGAGATTCTCTTGCCTCAGCCTCCCAAGTAGCTGGGACTACAGACGTTTGCCACAATGTCCAGCTATTTTTACAGATGAGATCTTGCTCTAGCTCAGGCTGGTCTCTAACTTGTGAGCTCAGGCTATCTGACCATTTCGGCCTCCCAAAGTGCTGGGATTACAGGCATAATATGATGTGTCAATTACACCACAATAAATATATAGGAAAAACACATATGTGGCTGTATCTTCCCTGCATACATTATCAATTATTAATAAAAACTACAATTAATTATTCCAGCAACCAAAATATTCTGTA
>CAUYON010155037.1:0-37611 GCA_963573935.1 Arctocebus calabarensis | reverse complement strand
ATTTTCTTGATCACTATATAAAGACATTGATACTCTACATTTAATAAGTTTCCCCAGTACCCTGCTAAGATGCACCGTAGGTGTGATCCTCATACATATCTTAAGAAAGGAAAAAAGTGTATTAAAATTGTATACACATTGTAGAACCTGTGTAAGCTGACCACCCAAGGAATTATAACAAACTACTCAACATACAGAGGTGGTCAACATAAGGAACTAGGCCTACTGTTACGTACACGTGGTGCATGTAGGGAAGTGGTCAGCTATGGAGGTTCTGCTGTATGTACACACACACACACACACAGTTTATATTTTGAGACAGGGTCTGTGTTTCTGTATTGCCCAGACTGAAGCTCAGCAGCCTCGTCATAGCTCACTGCATCTCTGAACTCTTAGGCTCAAGCAATCTTTCTGCCCAGTCGCCCTAGATCACAGGTGTGAGCCACTATACCCAGCTGAGAATGTTTTTATCTGAAAAAAGAGGTCAGGTGTGGTGGCTCAGGCTGAGGTGGGAGCATCACTTGAGGCCGGGAGTTCACTACCAACATTGGCAACATAGCAATACTCCCTTCTCCAACAAGAAAATTGGCTATTAAGAGAATGAAAAGATAAGCCACAGAGTAGGAGAGAATATTTTCAAAACATATGACAGATAAAGAACGTGTATCCAAAATACACAACCAATTTTTAAAAGTCAATCATAAATAGTGTGATTACAAAATAGACAACAGCTGAAGAATACTTCATCAAAGAAGATAGATAGCAAGGATGTCGGACATATGTCATTTGAAAAATGCAAATTAAAAGGAGATACCACACCTATTAGAATGATTAAAATCTAAAATACCAAACGCTAGTGAGGAGGTGGAGTAACAGAATACTCATTGGTTACTGGTAGGGATGCAAATGGTCCAGTCTCTTTGGAAGACAGTTTCTCATAAAGCTAAATATAGGCTGCTTATAAAGCTAAACATAAGCTTACCAGCTGAATCGGCAATCACGCTCCTAGGTTTTTACCCAAGTGAGTAAACCTGCATCTACACCCATCCCTGTACCATGTTTACAGCAGTTCAATCATTGCTAAAATTCAGAAGCAACCGAGATGGCCTTCTATGGCTGAATGGATAAAATTTAGTATGTGTATATGTGGGAATTATTCAGTGTTAATAAGAAATGAGCTATCAAGCAAGAAAAGATATATAGGAACTTCATATATATCTTGTGAAGTGAAAGCCACTCTGCAGGAGTTATGTACTGTACGATTTTAATTATATGACATTTAGAAAGGCACAACTATAGAGATAGTAAAAATCCCATGGTTGCTGGACGTGGGGGACAGGGAGAGAGGGATGAGTTGGGAGCACAGGAGATTTTAGCAGTGTAACTACTTTGTATATTTTTAATGTCAGATACAGAACATGATGCATTTGTGAAAACTTATAAAACTGTTCAACATAGTGAATCCTAATGTAAACTGTGGACTTACTAATAATGTGTTAATAATGGTTCATATATTGTAACAAATGTAACCACTAAGGCAAGGATATTAATGGGAGCAACTGGAGGAGGGGGTGTTTGGGCGTGTGGGAACTGTTTCTACTTTCTGTACAATTTTTTTGTAATCTAAAATCACCCTAAGTAGAGGATAATTAAGTGGTTTCATGGACAATATGTTGATTTCATGATGCTCTTTGGAACCCAGGCTTATCTGCTATTGTTGGAGTCTAGCTTTGGTCTTTCATGCTGCGTCATAGTTACAATGTCACTGCCCCTCTGCCCATCACGGCAGGAAGGTGTGTATTGGTTAGGATACAGTCTTCTCTATTGCAACCAAGAAATCCTCCAAAATATGTGAGTTTAAGTAAGACAAAAGTTTCTTTTTTGTGTTTGACTCCAAATGTAGTCAGTCATCTTTGGGACTGGTAAATAGTTACAACATCCTCAAAATGAGAATTCCATCTCTGGATCCAGGGTGGCTGCTTCAGCTCTTACCATCTCATCTGCATTCCAGACTCCAGAAAGAAAGAAAGGGACAAAAGGAGTGCCTGCCCGTTTCTTGGGTACATAGCTTTCACTTATGTGCCATTAACTAGTGCTGAGGCTCATGGAGTCATGGGGCTGTGTGCAGCTAACCTCCTCCTTCCCTTACTATGAATATACAGTGACAGCTGATGATCTCTCCCCTAGCTGGGAAAAGTGAAGAGCAGATGTTGGAGCTGGCTGGGTTTGCCCCTTTTAAAGGGTTTGTCCAAAGCCCTACCAGTAACTTCCACCTATAGTTCACTGTGCCACATTGTGGAGAATGTGCATTGCCACCCTAAACAAAATCAGGTCCTCTTTCTTAGGCAGAAAAGGAAAATGGGTATTGGGTTTGTAACCAGCAGTGACTGCCTTGCAAGGAGAGAGGAACCTTCACAGAATGAGCAGTGAGGACACCATGCCATAAAGTCAGGTTGTAAGAAAAGTAAGGCAAGGCCAGGAGTGGTAAGGAGGAGATTGAGGGTGTCTTTGGAGAGGGATGAAGTGTGGGGTCATTGAGGGCAGAAGCTAGGGGTGGTGGTAAGAAGGGGAGTCAGCAGAATTTCCTAGGAGCTGGCTCGGCGCCTGTGGCTCAGTGGGCTAAGGTGCCAGCCATGTACACCTGAGCTGGCGGGTTTGAATCCAGCTCAGGCCCCCCAAACAACAATGATGGCTGCAACCAGAAAATGGCCGGGCGTTGTGGTAGGTGCCTGTGGTCCCAGCTACTTGGGAGGTGGAGGCAGGAGACTCGCTTGAGTCCAGGAATTGGAGGTTGCTGTGAGCTGTGATGCCACAGCACTCTATCCAGGGTGACAGCTTCAGGCTCTGTCTCAAAAAAAAAAAAAGAATTTCCCAGGAGCTGTGAGCTGGTTGAGCAAGAACTTCATCCCACTAGGGAGATCTGAGGATGGAAGGCAGAGGAGGGAGCCTGTGACTATCAGAGACCTCACGCCATCCACAAAAAGTAACTAAAAATGGACCACACACCTAAGTGTAAGAGTTCAAACTATAAAACTCTTAGAAGAAAACAGGAACAAGTCTCCATGACTTTGGGTTAGGCAATAGTCTTTTGGATATGACACCAAAAGCACAAATAACGAGAAAAAATAGATATGAACTTCATCACAATTAAAAATGTACCTCGAAAAGACATAATCAAGTGAAAATACAGGAGACAGAATGGCATCAAATACATGTGCTGTGTGGTGACCCTGAATTTTAAGTGCAAGAAGCCAGATCCAAAAGGCAGTACATTGTATAATTCCATTTGTATTAAATGTCCAGAGAAGGCAAATCTGTGGGGACAGTAAAGCTTGGGAGTTTCCTATAGCTGGGTGTGGGAACAGGGAGTGGCTGCAGGTGGGCATGGGGTTTCTTTCTGAGGAGATGAAATAGTTCAAAAATTAGAAGGTGGTGGTTGCTGTGCTCATCTATAAATATACTATAATCAGTAAGTTATGCACATAAAAGGTGGGTTTTATGGCTTCTAAATTACGCCTAATTAACACTTAAGAGATTCCAAGAAATGACTGTGGAAGATACTCTGAGCTGGTGACAGGGTGAGCTGGGTCCTGGGAGAAGTTCCATGTTTTGTGATGAGAGAATGCTGGCTGAGTGGACCATGACTCGAGTTCAGTAAGAAAGTGCATTCTTCCGGCCTCAAGTCATCTTGTGGAAGCCAGAGGTGAGGGGACCAGAGCAGCCTGTCTGAGCAGGTGTCCAGGAGGTGGGGCTTTGCTGGGTCCCTTCTCACCTCGCCCTCTGCTCAGGTGCACGGGCTACACACTTGGGCTGCAGCTCGGGTCCTGCAGGGCGATTCAGACGCAGTCCTGTGCATCTGACGCCTCAGGCTTTCTCGTTAAAGGAGATGACTCAGTCTTCAGAGACCAGTGCACCCAGTGTTGCATGCACAGGAATGACAAACTTTAGTATAGTTCCTTGAAAAAATTAGAATGTTAAGTCACTTGAATTTTAATTGAAGAACAGGAAAGAGTATCGCATGATAAGTAGACTCATTGTAGATTCTTGAATAGGCAGAAGAGGAGGAAAGAGAAAGGGGAAAAGTTGAGAAGGTGAGAGGAATGAAAAAAGGCAGCGAAGATGGAGTGAGAAGATGTACAGACTTTAGATAGAAATGGAGAGAGAAGTGGCTAAGAGAAGGAACAGTGCTGTCCCTGACCAAAAGGTTGTTTAATATACCCAGAGTTTACCCCATGTCAGGAGTGCCCATAGCATGGTATTGATTAATTGATTGAAACCTCACACCCTCAGGAGAGAAGGTAGCTGTTATCTGAGATTACAGACAGGGAAACAGGCTTAGGTTAAGTAACTTATCTAAGATCACACGGCTGTGGCCTTAGTCTGTTTCTCTGCTCTATACTGTGCCAGGGGAGAACAGGACGTGTCTAGAGATGAATGTAGTGGCAACTGGCTCTCTCTTGCTTGGACTCTGAGCATCTGACCAATTTAATCTTAGTTAGCACAATCCTTTTACTAGCTGATGGTGGGTTCAGATCCTCCATTCCCTTTTCCCTGAGATGGAGGTCTGGTCAAGCCTCACAACTCCAGGAACTTACTAAGGGCTTTTCATTCCTGGAGCAACTGCTGAGGGGCCCTGGCTCCTGCCAGATGGTCAAATACATGTTTCTGCACTTGACCCAAACCATAGTTTAGTTCTTCTAATTTGAGTGGAGGAATATTTGGGGGCATGAGTTCCAGTGTTGGTTGTTAGAAAGAGCCATTTGGCTACACTGTACTCAGTAAATTGTGAGCATTTGTTCTTAGTCACAAAGGTCTCTGTGTTGTAAAAATGTTCCCTTTAGAGACAGAACTAAAACACAAGTTTCTGTGAGCCTTGGTTGGTTAAACCAGACTTTATTTTCCCAAGGCCATAGATAGTATCTAAGAGAAACTTGTGTATTTTGAGAAACCAGGAAGTTTGGAAAGTTCCTTTAGTAATGGCACCACCAAGTCCCTGGATTGATGCACGAGTGTGCCTCCCTTGATCGGCGTCTTGTTGAATTGCCCATCTGTTTTAGACAGTTCCCTCAGTGCTTGGGTTAGCATTGGCCTTGGGTGTGTGCAGCTGATTGGTCGTGGTCGCCTGTTCTGAAGAGTGTCTGTTCAGAAGCTGGTGGTATTTCCCTGGCAGTGGCTGTGCTGATAGGAAAGGAATCTGAGTCTCTCTGGGAACTTTCAGGACAAGTATTCACCTTCTGGGTTACCAGATTTTGGTACTTGGCACATTCCCATTTCCTTCTGCGCAAAAAAAAAAAAAAAAAAAGAAAGAAAGAAAAGAAACTCAGAAGGAGTGGAGGCTGGAAAAATGATTCAGAATGCTAGTATAGGGAGAAAGGGACCACTAAGGCTAACGGAGAATTCACATTGACAGCCTCTCACTGATTTTTTCTTTGGAATGTGGAAGCTCCATGAAGCTGGATACCAAAGTTTACAGGCTTCTCCAAAGAGATAGAACCTATAGGATTGCTATTTATTGATAAATATATTCCATCTATCTAGAGAGATTTATTTTTAAGTATTGGCTTGTGTAATTGTGTGAACTGGCAGGTCTGAAATCTGCAGGGCGGGCCAGCAGGCGGGAACAGCAGGTGGGATTTCTGTTGCTGCCTTAGAGCAGCAAGTACTTTGTGCATAGTGTAGAGTTCTTTCCATAGTGGGCACCAGGACATGTGTGGAACTAGGGCATGAATGAAGGAGCACAGCTGGGAGGCAGCTACAGGGGGGGATGGGGGCTCTGGTCAGACTACCTGAGTGGAGTCTGAGCTCTGTCACTTCCTTGCTGTGTGACTTCAGCTACATTGCTTAACTCTTATGGGCCTCAATTTCCTGAACTTTAAAATGGCAATAATGTTATCTACCTCACAGGAATTTTGTGAAAACTAAATCTGTTTAGAGTACTTAGAACCTCATCTGGCACATGATAAGCATTCCATAAAATTTAATGTTTTTTGAACCCAAACTGACATAGTATCCCATTGTGGGAGGAAGTGTACCCATGATTATTTAATTTTGCTTTATAGGTTTTAGCCATGAAAAAGGAAAAGGGTGTACTTCCTGGAAAGTCAAGGATAAAATACCATATTTTTCCATGTATAATATGTACCTTTTTGCCCCATTTTTTGAGGGAAACATAAGGGTGTGCATTATACATGCTAGTATAGATCCTGAATTTATCCAGGGTGTCCCAAAAGTCACCATAATAGGGAAAGTGTGAAATTATAGGTAAATCTACCTTTATTTACAAAATGTTCATAATATTCTCTGTTTTGGCTTCCTCTTGTAAAATTTTGCAATGAATATTTTGTAAATAAAGGTACATTTAGCTACAATTTACCATTTTCCCTCTAGATAGTGACCTTAGGGGCGACTTTTGGGATATGTTGTAGTATGCCTATAGAAGATACAACCATAGTCCTAGCTCCAGAAAATACAGTACTCATTAAATAAAAAAGCACAATCATCCATTCTGAGAAAACCTGGACAGAACAAGAGAGAATTGAAGTGAGAAAGAATGACTAAAGGGACACTGGGTTATTTCTATTGGATCCGTGTGGAGACTGATGCAACCTATCGGTCCATCCACCTTGGAGTTTTAGGCTTGAACACTGTGGCTCTCTGTCCAACTTTGATGTTGTCTTTTAAATAGATTCACTGGGAAACAGGCTTGAAAATGTCTTACCAAGACCTCAAACGTACTTGCCATTTCTTGCTCATTCCATTATTTCTTGTTCCGTAATGTTAGAAAATAAATCCTGAATTTCTTTGTCATACAAAAATAAGTACCTAAATAGAAACAAAAATTTGAATTAAAAAATGAATGGAAGATTTTCCTCCTGAAAGTTTAGGCCAAAACATGGGTGTAAATTATACACAGGTGTACATTATACAGGGCAAAATATGGTAGTAATTTTTAAACATAAGGTACTGTTTTTCTAAATGAATCCAAAAGAATCAGCATAAAAACTTTGAGAATCAGTAATAGCAGCGAGATGCCTATATGTAAAAGAAAGACATAAACATCAAATTTTCTTCAATATGTCAGCATTAGCCAATTATTAGAAAATATAGTGGTGGAGGGAAACTATCAGCTCTAAAGGGATGTTATGATGAATGTCCTCTGTTTATTGTAGTTTGTATATGTGCACACACAGGGTGGCCATAAAGTTCATGTGCAATTTAAAATAGACAACTGTTTTCCATTTTATGTATGTGTATATATATATGTATATATACATTATACATATGTGAAAATACCACAGGAATAAAGAAGGCTTTTCCTAAGAACTCAGAAAGAATCACACATGTATGTATATGTATATATGGCATATTAATAATATATATAAACATGATATTGGAATTTTTGCAGTTCTTGAATTTTTAGGATAAATCTTATTTGGTTCTATGGCATTATTTTCACATATAATTTGGTTTGCTAAGATTTTTGTAGATTTTTGCATCTTAGATTTTGTGTGTATCTTTTTGGTTAGATTTTATTATTAAGGTTGTATGAGTTACCTGAACAAGTAGGGACTCTTTATCCTTCGTGAGACCTGGAGGAGATTATATGATCATGCATTTATGCAGCAAAGGGCAGGGTGGTGTAGGTGACCATGGAGTAAGACATTGTGCTTTCTTTCAGTCCTGGGTCTGTTTCCACTAGCCGTGTATTCAGGTCACATCATTCCTCCAAGCTTTCCTCCTTTCCTCCTCTGCAAAATGGGCATAGCTGTAGTACCCACGCTAGAGGTGGGTGAAAGTGAGGGGGGAGGGAGGAATGGCACTTTCTGTGGACTGGCTCAACCTTGCCATACTCTCCACCCCCTTGCCTCTGCCAGGGTGGCCCTCCTTCCCGGAACCCCTGGGATCTGGGGCCTGGTTACCTGACTCTTCTCTCCCTTTAGTCTGCTTCGTGTTCCTTGGTTCCCAATTCCGTACAGGTTTTTTTAATTGTAGGGCTTTGTATATAGGAACAGATAAGGGAGGAGGTAGAATATTGAAACAGAAATTATAAATGATAAAACTACTGAAAAGGAGGCCTTTTTAATCTTATGCTTTCTTGAATTCCATTAGGGTTTAGCTTAACCAATGCAATTTTCCTGGTTTTTTAGCATAGAAGCCCAGAAAAGGTGACTGGCCCCCGCTTCAGACTTGTGGGCTTGCTGGGCCTTCCTTGGGTAGATCATCCTTATTTTTTCCATTTAGGGGCCTGGAATTCCTGAGTGGACTGCTCTATATACTCACTGCAGGACCAGACAATTCTGGTGGGGAAACAAGCCTTACTTAAATGGCAACTTTGCAGTTGTTTGAAGATACAAGTAGGGGCTGTCAATGAATACTGCCTGAAATTCTCCAGAACTTAGGTGTTCTGAAATACCTTCCCTGGCCACCCCATGCTTTATCTCCCGTTGGGCACCTTGAGCACATGCTTTGTCTGCCCTTTGACATTTACCATTGACTTGTAACTGCTACTGATGTGAATTACAGAGAATCCTTGAGGTTGGAGGACTATGATTTACTGTTTCTAATAACTGGAGTCTGGCCACCATCAGAGTTTCACTGGTTTCCTGCTCCCAGCCATTGCCCCCTTGCCCCATAGAACACCTTACTTGGCAGGTCAAACAAAAGGCTGTCTATAACTCAAGTCAATGGACTTACCTGGAACTTTGTCCCTAGTATGACCACAAGAGTTGAAGGGCTGTCAGGACTTGTGAGAATGAAAAATTTTCTGCGAAGAATAAAGTTTTACAGAAATCTTTGTTTATAAGGTATCTCAAGCTTGTCTTCTGTAGGCTCTGTGTGTTTGTTGTAAGCTTCTTGACAGCAGTACCTTGCACATAGAAAATTTAAAACCAACAAATGGACAAATAAGGTAAGGTGGAGGGCTCATTGTAGTTTGAAGGGATGCTGAATGCAAATTCTCTGTCTGCAGGCAGCTGCCTGGCTAGAGGCTACTGCATACTTTTTCAAGTCTGTGCAACTGGTTTACCTTTTTTCTTTAAAATAATAAAAAGAAAACTATTGTTTAAACCACACTTCCCCTCCTCAAATGGGCTCAAGAATAAAAAAATATAATTGATGCAGTTGTTAACTGTGAATTTATAATCTCCGTATTAATGGTGTGCCATGGTGAGAGTATGTGTTCCCTTCTCTGCAGCACATCCACAAAACCAGCAGGCAGGAAAGCTACCACCAAGTTCTGTTATTAATTCCGCCATAGTGGGAAGAGGTGAGGATGAGGAAGAACATCCAGTCACTGAGGGGCCCACCACACTACCTACTGCTCTTTTGTTGGCTGTCTCTGTTTTTCTCCAAACCTCAAAGCCTTTGTTCACCCCCACCCCTCCAGCCTTTGTGGCCAGGACTCACGTTTTCTCTCTTTTACCTTCTTCCACCCACTCCTTTGTGCTTTACTTCTCTGCATGAAGCAGGATGGGCTGTAGGGTGTAGACTGGGGAGGTCCATCCTTTTTCTTCCTCATGAGAAATGAAGTGAGAAAGCAGCAGAGGGGAGATGGGGTGTGGTGTGAATTGGCATTCTTGATAATCAGTCTGTGATTCTTTTTTTTTTTTTTTTTTTTTGAGACAGAGCCTCAAGCTGTCACCCTGGATAGAGTGCTGTGGCATCACAGCTCACAGCAACCTCCAATTCCTGGGCTTAAGCGAGTCTCCTGCCTCTGCCTCCCAAGTAGCTGGGACTAGAGACGCCCGCCACAACGCCCGGCCATTTTTTCAGTTGCAGCCGTCATTGTTGTTTGACGGGCCTGGGCTGGATTCGAACCTGCCAGCTCAAGTGTACGTGGCTGACGCCTTAGCCCGTTGAGCCACAGGCACCCAGCCCAGTCTGTGATTCTTAATCAACAGTAGTCTATGAGCCTCCTGTTATAGATTGTCATCTTACCGTAGGATTACAAGAGAAAAGTCATAGCAGTCTTGAATTGATACACAGCAAAGTGGCTCTGATTACCCAACAATCCCTTTGGGTTGTGGTGTTCCCTTTCCCCATCTCAAAAGAAAAAAAAAAAGGTAAAAATAGCCTAGGAATGATCAAGCAGATTTTTGTTGCTACATTCCAGGGATTTCACTTCATGGGCACAGATTTTAAACTTTTCCCAACATGGTCAAGTATGACTATATGCATACTCTGTGGACTGAATGAGTTGATGGGGCTTGGTGGTAAAATGCAGGTGCCAATCCAGCAAAGTCAAAGTCAAACTTTGTTTTATTTTCATTAAAGGCCTGCGATGTCAACATTATTGCAGGATAGATTCTTGTTCGGTTAAGATCCTTGCTTATCTGAGGTCTCTGTAAGGTGGGCGTGTCAGAAGCCTCCTGTTGGCTGACAGCATGGGAGGTGTCCACTGTCCTGACTCCTCTGATAGCTGTGTTTTGTCTCTTGTCTCTGTTAGGCGGGGCAAGAAGCACAGCATCATCCTAAGGACGCAGCTGTCCGTGAGGGTCCATGCCTGCATCGGTGAGTGACATCTGCCCTAGGAGATGAAACGTGTAATAAGAAACGGTGCTTGTGGGGACACAGTATTCAATGTTATTCTGTTTGCTTGGTCTAGCGCTTCTCATGGGCTCTCAGAGTACCTTTTGAAGCCCTGTTTCATTCTGACTTCCTCTGCTCTTGGGTTGGTGGCGGGGGCCTGACAGGTTCTTGGTGAGGCTCTTCTTAATAGTGCTGAGAGAGATGAGCTCTTTCTGGAACTGTGCCAGAGATTGGGGTGTCAGGAAGATTTATAGGCCAGCACAAGCCTTCCGCCTGCTGAAGTGACCCTTCATGTGTCTGCTGGTGACTTTGATGCTTGCTTGTGGGGAAGTTATATCTGAGGCTCCAGGTTGCCATCAGGTGTTTATAAGGGAAATCTTGGGTCAGTGCAGGATGGGAGCACACATGGATACAGAGCAAAATAGTGTTAAGCAAGCATTTGTGATGCAGAACAGCTTGCTACGGTCACCGAGGGACACTAGTGGGGCTGTTGTTGCAGCCATTAGTTTTCCTAGACCCATTGGTTTCTCCACCTAGAGACATGGGATTAGTAGCAGTGAAAGCAACAGCTCATGCTAAGTAGACAACCTCCATGTAAATGCTCTCTGAAGCTATGGCCTGGTTTCTTCTAGTATTGAAGTAAGAATATCATATCATAAAAAGAATAATGAAAATTAGAATTCACTTTATACATAGAGGCTTTTCACATCTGAATGAGTTTGCTTTTAATATATGTTGGGGTCTTCATTGGGGACTCTAGGAGAACATAAACCATCCTGTTGAGTCCCAGTCTGTGCCTGGAGTGTAGTGTTTGTGGGTGTACTGGGAGGGATTGTTTCTGGCTGCTCCTTCTCTCTGTTCCTCTGTTGGAGACCCTGGGATGGGGAGGGGAGCTGGACATGAAGGGGAGTCCATGTAATTTTACTTCATTTGCTATGACACATGGTGAGGTATGAATGTGTCGAGTAACAACTTTTGTTTCACTCTGTAGCCAGAGAGTGAGAATGATCGTGCAGGTGACTCATAAACCCTACGGTCTGAAAGATTGGGGTGTCAGGAAGATTTATAAGCTTGTTGGATTAGAAGTAAGATCTACAGGACCTTCAGCCAGCATTGACCATTCACTTAACCACATGTAGCACTAAGTGATTGTATAATGTATGCCGGTACTTGATTTTATTTCAATAGTTTCTTCATTACCTGCTTCATATTTTTTCCAGTTATTTCAAATGTGTAGATCCTATCTACCTAAAGAAAAAGCCTATGGCCATGACTTTGGATTTAACTTCCTCTGTCTTCATCTCGGATCTAGAAGAAATCCAGGAATATAATGTGCTGTTGAACGTTGTGGGAGTTAAATACTGACCTATAGCTGATAACTGTTAGAGATTTGGAACATGAGTATGAATTTGTATTTTCTAGGAATACTAAGGCAGAAAGCAGACTTATGCTGAAATGGTTAATCAAAATCCAAATGAGCTAATTCCTTTTAAGAAAATTTATTCTTTGTAAGACTCAATTCAGGTTGGGGGAAGGGGGAGGAGAAAGGGATTGGTGTGCTCCCATCTAATGGGCATAATGTAAGGGTATATGACACACCTCCTGGGTGTGAGACACAACTACAACTGGGACTTCACCTAGCAATGCAAACATTGTAACCTAATTGTTTATACCTGCATATTAATCTGAAATTAAAAAAATTTTCTCTTTTGCAGTATGTGCTACAAGTACATGTTTTAAGTACAGGAGTTTTTCTAAAACTGGTTGCACTGGCTGCTGCATGCTGTAGTCTCAGGTAACAGGTGTACATACACGTCTCATCCTGTGGCATCTTGACACATCAGCCATTGTGTTGAGCCATCATCTGAGGGCTCTTGACATCGTGCTTTCCTGCTCCAGGGCTGACCTGGGCGCTCACAAGGGCAGTGTGTTGGCTCCTGCACCTCTTAGTGCCAATCACATTAGTTATTTGAAATTAGACAATTTAATAAAATGGAACCTAAACATTTTAGAAATTGATTAAATGCGAGTTTGAAAATTCACTGAACGTTTCTGAAAAGACTCAAAATTTGTCACGACAAAAGCATGTGTGTTGATGTAAGTGGGTCATGGCAACCATCAAAGGTGTAGGGGGAGTACTGTAAATCTGGGTGGCTCCTACACAGTTGTCTTCAGTTCTTGCTTGATTTCCAAGAAACTGACATTGGAAATGAGATTTTATTACTGGAGTGGTTAGTGAAAGGAGATCCAAGTGGAACTTCAGTGAGTAGGCCTTTACTTAGAGAACCATGTGTGACTTGTCACAGGTATGTCATGTTAAGCAGCATAGGTGTGAGTTACGATGAAATTTTAAGGTGTGTGTCTATGTTGTTTTTAAAGGATATTCCGCTTAATTCAGGTTTTTACTATTAATTGTCTCAGGCCTGAGTATATTGGATGAGAAGGTTTGGCTGTATATATTACTATAAGTACCGAAGATAGAAAAGTTTCTCTGTGTATTGAAAGCAGTCTTTCTCATTCCATTTCCTACTGCTGACTTTCAGATTATTTCCCCTCTTTATAAGAATAGTTGAGTTATTGCAGGCGTCCGACACAATGGCTGATGTCTTAGTGTAGCAACACACACAGCTCCCCTGAAGACCATCCTTCTCACCCATGACTGGGCCGGAAGGCTCCAGGATCAGCTTTTGTCTAATGGATCAAAGTGCTGTCAAGTAAGTTTCTCCAAAACAGTGTTTTCTTCACCCTACATTCTCTCTCCTTCATTCCTATTTTTGTTAAGTATAGGAATGTTTAGAATCTAGGACTACGTGTTGATGAATTGGAGGTGACATGGCTTTGGAATCTCCAGTGTTAACTTTGGAACCCCGCACTGTTGGGATGAGAAGAGGGCAGGGCCCTCCTGGTTAGCAACCCAGCAAACCTCCCAGAAAATGCGGGCCATGGGGACTCTGCTTTGATGGTCACAGCTAGCAGCTGAGATAGGTCTTTTCTGATGGTGCAGTGGTTCTGAAACATTTGGCAGGAGGTTGGAATGAGATTTTGGTATAGAAAGGCCTCAGACTTTTCTACCTCTTTGCTGTAATTTTTCTTTTTAGATTTTTAATGTGATGACTTCATGCGCCATATTGCAGCAAACACTGTGTGATTGACTTGCCTTCCTAATCTAGCTTCGACCCCTCAAAGAAATTATGAGTACTCATATAGTGGGCATCAGTGTACAGATATGGGGGAAAATCTATGATAGGCATGAAAAGGCTGCATTTTATGAGGTTAGCTAGAGAAAATAATGTTTTTGGTTCCTGCAAAGTGATCCTGTTTCCAGAAATCAGAAAAATGTTGAGAGGGCCAACTGGCTCTGATGACTAAATCTCATCATGAAGAGAAAAGGAACTGAAGAATTGTGGGGTGAGGGATGGAATCTAAGATTTAAAAAAAATAAGGTTTGAAGTCTTTAGGATGATAAAGCTAGTATGAGTGTTTGCTACTGACTGACTGAAGGCATTTTATTTGGCTTCAAACCTCCACATGTCAGTTTTCCGAAGCAGATCCTGTCTCTCCATTAAAAAAAATCAACCATGGGTGGCGCCTGTGGCTCAAAGGGAGGGCGCCGAACCCATATGCCGGAAGTAGCGGGTTCAAAAACCCAGCCCCAGCCAAAAACTCCAAAAAAAAAAAAAAAGAAAATCAACCCTGGTGACTGAGTGTCTGGGACCCAGAAGACCAGTGCTTTCACGTGTCCAGCAATGAGTTAAATGAAAGGGTAAAATTTGGCTAAAGATTCCGAAGTGTCATTTATACTTGTAGCTGTGCAAGACCACCCTGGCACAGAAGGTCTGTCTTCATAAGCTTTTTTCCCTAACCCTGAGATGACACAGCCTCCTAGGAGGGTAGAGACGAGGCAGGCAGAGGCTTGTTGGGTGGCTGAGCTCTGCATGAGATGTGTCTTTTTGCCTAGACAGTAATGTCAGAGACAACTTTTAAAGACTAAGTGATGAGAGGGCGGCTTCTCATCTCTCCTGAGTAGCAGAGTAGTCAATTTCCAGCAGCAGAAACTTCGACAGAAGGATGTATCAATATATAATTTGCAAAGCATTTTTTCTTATGAGCTTAGTGAACATAGCCTTGTGCTTTGTACTATGCTGTTGTAGCAAAGAGGTGAATTCCAGTGGAACAGTTCTTGAAGAGAACTTCTAGTTAAGAGTGACTGAGGGGGTTTGTCTCATGTGCCTGCTGATTTAGGGAGGCAGCCCCCTGGGGTCCTGTGCAGTCTTAGCACCGGCTTACACTGGTGGTGATGGAGGTGGAGTGTGAGTGTACGCACCCTGTGGATGACAGCTCAGGTGCTCGGGGGAGGTGCAGGTTTTGTCCAGTGTCTGAGCCCCCTGCTGCCATGGTGTAGAAGGCTCTGGGCTTCTGTATTCCGAGTGTGAGAGGGGAATGGAGCTGTAATCCAGGACCCCAGCCCCTCCCCTCTGCCTTTGCTCCCAGTCCACATCTCAGGTTCTGCCTTTCTTCTTAGACCTGTGGATCCAACCATGGCTCCTCTGTCCTCTCCCACTCGGAGCTTTCTGACCAGGCTGGGTACAACTCCCCTCCCCCTGGGTGTCTTTCCCTGTACCATCACCTGGTGCTGGTTTCTGGTGTCCAGGCCCTCCTGGGCCGCAGGGGGCTCCCCTTCAGCTTCTTTTCTGATGTTGCCCTTGCCCTGCAGGTGGGTTGCAGAGGAACCCTGAGCTTCAGAGCATGAGCTGGATTCCAGTGTGGTCCTTCCTGCCTCCTGGCTCAGTGCCAATTTGGAATTGCTATAAATACTAGAGGTTTCTTTTGGGAAACAACAAGTTGCCTTTTTGACACTCTTGGGCCTGACGGCACCTGGGGGATGTTCTCTTGTCAGCTGATGAAGATGCGGTGCCACTGCATTATGGGTACTGAGACGTGTGAGGCCTGCACAGTGACAGGTCTGAGCTTGGGCATCCGATTCCTCTGGGCACTGGCTGTAGGATTCTCACAGGGGCAGCTGTCCCCCTCTCCCCAGGTGAATGGAGAAACAGTTAAGCCTTCTGGCTGGAAGATTGCACTCCCCTCTTTCCCACTCCACTATTCTTTCCTCTCTTTGCCTCCCTTCTCTGCCTTCTCTGACTCCAGGCCTTGGCCTGAGCTTCTGGCTGGTCCTGTGCTGCTTTTGACTGTGCCCCTGTCATGACTCTGCCACCCAGCTTTGGGCTTTGTGTGTGTGGGGTCTCCCACATTGCCCTGTCTCTGGACATGTTGGAGGCCAAGCCCAGTGTTCTGGCTGTGCCTGTCCCTGATGGGGTCAGGTGCATTGGGTTGCACTTCCTATTTTCTGTCCTTCCTATTTTCTGTCTAGAAACCCTAGAAACCATCTTCCATTCCTCCAAAGATGGTCATCTTCCTGTGAAGCCCGCTGAGTGGCCTCAGTATGAGATGGATTTGAAATCCTGAGTCTCTTCTTGTAGCAGGAGACTTTAGTGCTTTGCCTTTTAAAAAACTTCCTCCCTTTTATGCCCACCCCATCAAGTCTGTGTCCTGTTTTTGCCCATGGTCCTGTTTTCTAGGTAGAAACAAGCTCAGTGGGTTAATCAGATAAGCATCTCCCATCATCTGTTTCCTATTAATCTGTCACAGCTCCCAGGTGGCAGACCCCACAGAGTGTTCATGTGTCTCGAAAGCCTTGGTCTGGGCAGGGGGAGGAGACTTCTGTGGCAGGCTGGCCTGTCAACCTCTCTCCACCTTGTGTGGGCTGCTGCCTTATCAGACTGTGATTGACAAACGTGACCAGCCCCCCACCCTCCAAAGAGACAGGAGGGGAGAAAGGACATGAGGTTTTAAAACACTCTGCCAGGTTGTTTGACCTACGTGAGAGTCTAGTCTTTAAATACTGATGACTATTCATTTCTGTCATACATCTTTCTACAAATGCTATGTAATTTCATGGTATATAGGTCAGGAATGATTCCTCACCTGAAATGGAAAGAAGAACTAAGGAATGAATTAAAAAAGTGGCTCTACCATCTACTGCAGTGGTTCTCAACCTTCCTAATGCTGTGACCTTTTAATACAGTTCCTCATGTTGTGGTGACCCCCAACCATAAAATTATTTTCGCTGCTACTTCATAACAGTAATTTTACTATTGTTATGAATCGTAATGTAAATATCTGATATGCAGGATGCATTCTCATTGTTACAAAGGGGTCGCAACCCACAGGTTGAGAACTGCACTTTAGAGGATGGTTTTGATGAGCAAATTAAAAACTCCATATGAGAGTGCTATGTGAAGTGCTCTGTGTATGTCTGACAGATACAGACATGCAGATAAACATAAATACAGGGGATGAGAAGATTCCACATATGGCTGGGAATCTCAGGGCAGCTATAGAAATTAAAGAGGCACTGAGAAAAGAATGGATGTGAACAAATACAAATTGAATCTTGAAAAAGTCAGGGGCTCTTAAGGCTGCTTCATTTCATGTCTGTACTCTATGCCCCCTTCCATTTTACTTTATTTGAATTATTTATTTCTGCTTTAGGGCTTTGGTACCTTTCACCTTTAAATATCTCAAGGTTTTGGATAATGGGATTTGAGCATTGCTTTAGAACCTCCGTCAGCGTGTTTGCTTTGCACTTTCCTAATGTTTACATCCTGTTCAATTACTTAACAAGGAACACGAAATTCTGGCTAAGAACAATTTATAATAGGGAATGTATTCACATTGATAGGGACATCTGTAGCAGGTATTATGAGTTTAAATCATGTGTTGGCAATTAGACGCCAAAGGTGCTCCCCAGCAAATACATAAGTTGTATTCAGAAAATGATCCCTGGCAGGGAAACTGTTGTGCTTTTGAATGATTCTAACCAGAGCTTCTGTACAAATGTTCTCCCTTCACAGATTTGGCTGCTTTTCGGTGTGATGCAAGTTCTAGTGACTAGCCGTTTGTGCCTATGGCTGCCCCCATGAAGAGACAACTTAATTCTTGACACTAAACAATCAAAGTCTATGATGGGAAACAAAATTCTTTGTTTTATTACTAAAAATATCCAGAGAGTGTGGGAGTTGAAAAAGAGGATGGATGGCTCAAAATGTCTTGCAAATGGTGGTTAAGGATTAAGTATATATCCATGTAGTTTTAACATCTTACTATTTCTATTGTTAGAAATACCTAATGGGGGCCGGATGCAGTGGCTCATAACTGTAATCTCAGAACTTTGGGAAGTTGAGGTAGGAGAATCACTTGCAATCAGGAATTCAAGAGCAAGCTGGCCTTTAAAAAATATAGTCGAACATGGTGGTGTATGCTTATAGTCCCAGCTTCTTTGGAGGCTGAAGTGGGAAGATCCTTTGATCCCACAAGTTCTAGGTTACAGTGAGATATGTTTGTGCCACTGCACTCCAATCTGGGTGACATAGTGAGCCCTGTCTAAAAAGAAAAAAAGTCTAGTAAGGGAAGGGGAATATGTAGAAAGCGTCAATAATTTAGGGAACTCTGCAACCAGTCCATGATTTAATTTAAATGAAGGGGGAAAAAGGCATTGGAGAATTTATTACAAATACTATTGTCTTGAATTCATATGCTGGAATGATAGCAACAGAATATTTAAAAGGTTTTGTTCATTATTTTGTCTCTGAAAGAAAGAGAACAGATTCCTTTGCTAATTGTTCCAGAAGTAAGGTGATTTATCTGTAATCCCAGTAACTGGATTGTGGCATGTAGGCAGGAAGAGACACTATCTGTCCAGGATGGGAGAAATTGTGGGACCAGGCATGGTGCTAGGCAACCTGCCCACGCTTCAGTCATCTCTTAGCCTTCAAAAAAGACCCTCCTTTAGAGTCGATGGTCAGTTTAATAACACTCTTAAAGTTTTCATAAGTATTTCAAAAGTTGTAAAATGCTACAAAGATGGTTAGAGATGAGCTCTGCAAAACTAAAAAGGATTCCTGTTTACTTCAGCCATCTTTAAAGACGTGAATCCTGTTCACTGACTTCGCTTTGCAGCCTGGTCCTCCTCCATCCATGGTTTCCTGGGCCCTTACTACCCCTCCTGAGCCATGGTGGGGTTTGGAAAGGTGGCCCACAGCGGCTAAGGAAGCACAGGACTAGGGTTAGAATCCTCCAGTTAGTTTCCTGAGTTTCTTCCCTGGCCTGGTGCTCTGCTTTGTGGCCATTTGACAGCATCTTCTCTGGAGGGATGATTGTTGAGGCCAGTGCAGCCCTGCTGGTCTGAGAAGTGCAGTCAAAACATCTAAATAAATGACTTTTGTAATGTTTCCTCTAAGGGAAGTGTCACTAGGCTTTGGGGGATGGAGGACAATGTTCTGGCTGAATTCCAGTGTGGTTCACAGATTGCCTTAGGGGAAAGTAAATCAGCTGAGAAAATGGACTTCACCCTTACAGACACAACTGTGTTTAGGAATGTACTAGAATTCCTCCTGTGAGCCAACCCTCTGACCCTTGCAGATGAAGTGGGAGCTTCCTCGTTCCTTCTAGGCTTCTGTCCTGCCCGGCTGGCAGTCTGGCCTCTCATATCAGGCTTTAGGTTGGGAAGTCCCTGGAAATGAGCTCTGACTGGTCAGAACCACGCACTGTCACCTCTGGCTTTCGGAGCTGCCCAGGAGGAGCAAGAAACTTTGGGCCCTGAGCTGCTGATCTGCTCTGCTCTGGGCTTGAAGCGCTGGTCCCACTCCGGGAAGACCTGTGCGATCTGGGTTCAGTGCCGGGCAGCGTGCTCTTGAACACTTGACACTAAACTGTCATGCCCAGCCCAGTACATTGTCTCACCTGTAGGAGACCCTAGATTGTTTATTGACTGAAGAAACAATCTAGGGTTGACAGATGTTTCTTAGGTTTGATTCGTTTACCTCAGAGATGAATTTGTTTGGTTTTTCTTTTTTTTCAGGAAGAATAGAAGGCAGTAAGTGGAATATAAATGTAAACAGTTATAAAGCTCTGAAAATGAGGAAAATGCCATTTTAAGGAGCATTTTAAAGCAGACTCTCAGTGCTTGGGGATTGTTGTGTGAATCTCTAATGGAACTGTCTGTGCATGTTTGTGGCCTGGGTGCCCTGCCAGGTAGGGCTCTGTGATGGGAAGCCTCAAGGTGGGGCCTGGGGCCTCCAAGGGGCTGAGGGCACAAAGCTTGGGTCTGAGGCTGGAGGTGGTGGCCGTTTGGGCTAGATTGCTTCATGGAACATCTTTTGGGGCCTTCTCATTTGAGGTGCATGCTGGCTGCTTTTGCTGGGAAATGTAGCAAAATTGACAGCAGACTTTGTTGAATGGGTGAATGAAGAAGCAGATGGATGGTTAATTAAGGATGGTCTGTGGGTAGAGGCCTCCAATGGGGAGTGCTGGTTCTGATTATCCGAGTGGGAGTGTGGCTATAGTCTGGTGGGTGATTCATGCAGGTGGCCATTTCCATGCTGGCATGGAACAGCTTTGGAGAGCCCGCTGAGCTCTATTTTCCCTGTTCTCTAGCAGGCTTCTTCCTGGTGGGTGGTGTGTGTAGGTGAGGATGTCATCTAGGAAGGGATGGATAGGTAGATGAATGGATAGAGCCTAGGGATTAGGTTTGAGGGTTTGAGGATTTTTGTCTGAAAGTAGAGCTTGTGTTATTATGAGTCACAGTATTCTCCCTGCCATGTCTTCCTGAGATGGAGGGATTTTCTGCAGCTGAGTCGTGACCATTGTCAAGCACCTGCTGTGGGCAAGGTACTTGATGTAGGTTATCTCATTTATCCTCCTGACACATGACATTGTCCTTACTTTATAGAAGGAGAAAATGAGACTTAAAGAGGCATATGAGCTTGGCCAGGGATACAGAGCTAGGAGTCAAACCTACATCTGTTTTGTCAAATTGAAAAGTTCTATTTTGTCACAGTAGGCAATTGACTTTTTAAAAAGTAAATTTCTACTAAACAGTTAATGCTTACGCCTTCTACCGGCACTGAGCAAAGCACTTGGCAAATATTATCTTCTTTAATACAATATAGTAACCTCTGAATCAGAATTACTGTGTCCACTTAATAAATGAGAAAACTGAGGCACTCTGGTTCAATTGCTTGGCCAAGGTCCTATGGGGAGTATATGACAGAGCTGAGATTTGCACTCAGATTTGCAGGTCTGCTTGACTGGCTGTGTTCAACCTCTGTGTTTGGGTGCCTCCCGTGACACTGGCTGTCCTTAGCTGGGGACTTACTGTGCTCCAGGTACATGTAATACTCAGCAAGCACAGTGCTGGTCTGAAGAGAGAACACAGGCTCTAGAGTCAACCCAATCCTAGAAGCTGTGTGACCTTAGACCCATGGCCTCACTTCTTTGAGCCTTAGTGTCCTCATTTGTCCAAAGTAGATGATAAAATCTCTGACAGTTGTTGTGAGGATGAAATAAATATTTCATCAGTAATGGATCCAATTTTTAAAAATTAAATGCTTACATAGGGTATTGATGTGTGGGCTCAAAGAACAGGCAGAGTGGGGTAGTATGTGTCTTAGAATCAGACAAACTGGGGTTCCAGTTGTAGCCTGGCCTCTGTCCATGAGCAAGTTACTCGCCTCTCGAAGGTCTGTGTGTCTCTAACAGTGAGGACCAAGGGGTCTGCCTGCTGCGGCACCAGCACTGAGGGAGCCAGTGAGTGAGGATCCAGACACAGTGCCACCCACAAGTGCTTGCCACACCCTGGGCAAATGGTGGCACCACATCACTACCATTGACACAGAGAAGTTTTGTGTTTTTGTCTTTGCTACTTCATAAATTAGTAGAGCAAAATTTAACTTTGGGTATAGTGACTCTCAAAACACTGTTAGTATGTCTGATGGATTCCTAGAGGAGAAGTGACTTGGATGGAAATGTGTGTCTTCCTCCAATTCTTAAAAGGGTGTCGCGTTTTCCATATTCAGAACTGGACAACACAATTACTACATTTTTAATGTTGGGACATTCCTGGAAATGAAGGCTTTTAATCCTGGAAGGAATCCAGGCTTACTAGGAGCCAGAAATTTTAAAATGGGGCTATACATTGTGGAACGCTTAACTATGAAAATCAAGTAATGCCCAATCAATCAGTATGTTTAAAGTATGTTTTAGCTGCCACTTTTTTCTGAGTGGCAGACACATGTAAACATGTAGGTCAATAACTTGCTATTAAAATTTTATCTGTTACGGCTTGGCACCTGTAACTCAGAGGTTGAGGCACCGGCCACATGCACCTGGCCCAGGCCTGCTCAACAATAGCAACAACAACAAAAATACCTGGGCATTGTGGTGGGTGCCTGTAGTCTCAGCTACTTGGGAGGCTGAGGCAAGAGAATCACTTAAGGCCAAGAGTTTGAGCTTGCTGTGAGCTGTGATGCCATGGCGCTCTATCGAGGGTGACATGGTGAGACTCTGTCTCAAAAAAAAAAAAAAAAAATTTTTTTTATTTGTTCTTACAAAATGAAGTTGGCCAACCCAAAGCCTGAGAGCAATTCTGACCCCAGCATTTCTGCTTAGCTATGGCATTAGGGCCATTTTTATAGTTATCCTGTTTTTGATACATTATTAGGATGCCTCACTTTTGGTAAGTACGAAACAGCTAGCATGTTTACTGAAAAACTCTCATATTCATAGAGATTAAGTAGGTTTTGTGGCAATGAAGGCAGCTTTCTGCCACCCCTGTGTTTCCAGGTTGTGCTCTCCCCACGGCCCTATTGGCTCAGAGGATACACACAAAGGTGGGCACACACAAAGGTGGTCAAGTGCGTGAAAAGGCATGAAAACACCACCACAAATCACCAAGTGCTGGTTATATTTGACAGTAATTTTAAAGTTAACAAATTTTGCTCCAAGCACTGTAAACGTAGTCAGATATTCTGTAAGAGTTGACACATATAAAACCTTCAAATAGATAAGCTATTCAAATCACACCTGAAAATACAACCTGTATGTTTTTTCCATGACAACAAATATGCTAGGGATGGTAAATTCTCATAACACATGCAGTAATAAATTTATCAGCTTGATCCAGCACCTGAAGGATTTTTTTTTTTTTTATGACTGATTTGCCCTAGGTACCTTAGAAGCTGTCCTATGAGGTCATGCATTGGCCCCTCACCCTCCCTGCAGCTCAGGGTGCCCTGGTCATGGGTGCTGGGGTTGGTGAAGGTAATATGGGTGGCTAAGGGTAGGGTGACGAGGCACAAAACTTTTGTTTTGATCTGCATTTCCCTGATGATTAGAGGTGTTGAACATTTTTTCATGAGTTTGCCATTGGTACATCTTTTTTTTTGAGACAGAATCTCACTGTGTCACCCATGGTAGAGTGCTGTGGTGTCTCAGCTACAGCAACCTCAAACTCTAGGGTTCAAGAGATTCTTTTGCTTCAGCCTCCCAGGTAGCTGGGACGACAGGTCCCAGTTATTTTTAATTTATTTTTGTTGTCATTGTAGTTGTAGTTGTCATTGTTGTTTGGCAGGCCCAGGCTAGGTTAGAACTCGTCAGCCCTGGTGTATGTGGTCGGCACCTAGCCGCTGAGCTATAGGTACTAAGCTACCATTAGGACATCTTCATTGAAAAGTTTCTGTTTATGACTTTTCTCTGCTTTTTAATGGGTTGGTTGGTTGTTTCTTGCTAATTTGCCCAAGTTCTTTGTAGATTCTGGTTGTCATTCTCGTTATCAGATGTATAGCATGTAACTGTTTTCTTTCTGGGGGTTGTCTGTTTGCTGTTTTGATTATGTCCTTGGCTATGTAGAAGCTTTTAAATTTGATCAGGTTCCATTTATTTTTGTAGTTGCTGTGATTGCTTTTGGGGTCATGTACATAAATTTTTTGTGTAGGCTGATATCTATGAGTTTTCTCCAATGTTTTCTTCTAGAATTCTTATGGTTTATTGTCTTAGGTTTTTTATCCATTGTGAGTTAATTTTTGTGTGGTGAGAGGTACAGATCCTATTTCAATCTTTTACATATGGCTTATGTAGTTTACTCAGTGCCATTTATTGAACAGGGATTTTTTTCCCCCCACAGTGTATACTTTTTATGTTTTTGTCAAAAATCATATGGCAACACAAGGATGATTTCATCTCTGGGTTTTCTGTTGTGATCCATAAGTCTATGTTTGTTTTTATGCTAGTATCATGCTGTTTCAGTTACAGTAGCTTTGTAGTATAACTTGAAGTCTGGTAATGTGATGCCTCCTGCTTTATTATTTCTTTCTTTTTTTTTTTTTTTTTTTGAGACCGAGCCTCAAGCTGTCACCCTGGATAGAGTACTATGGCATCATAGCTCACAGCAACCTCCAATTCCTGAGCTTAGGCGAGTCTCTTGCTTCTGCCTCCCAAGTAGCTGGGACTACAGGTGCCCGCCACAATGCCCGGCCATTTTTTGGTTGCAGCCGTCATTGTTGTTTGGCGGACCAGGGCTGGATTCGAACCCACCAGCTCAGGTGTACGTGGCTGGTGCCTTAGCCCATTGAGCCACAGGTGCCGAGCCCTGCTTTATTCTTATCATCTAATGTTGCATTGGCTATTTAGGTTCTTTTCTGGTTCTGTATGAAGCACAGAACTATTTTTTCTAGATCTGCAAAAAATGGCATTGATAATTTAATGGGAGTTGCATTAAATCTATAAATTGCTCTGGGAAGTATAGCCATTTTGTCAATGTTGGTTATGCTGATCCATGAGCATGGTATATTTTTCCATCTTCTGCAGTTGCTTTCTTCAGTGTTTTATAATTCTGTCTATAGAGGTCTTTCACTTCCTTTGTTAAGTATATTACTAGAATATTGTTTCCTAAAAAACTAAGATTTTTATGCAAGGGAGAAATAAAGACACTTACACACAAGTAATAGCTGAGGGAATTCGTGATGACCAGACCTACCCTGCAAGAAGTACTCAGACCTACATTACACATGCACAGCAGACATTGACCAATGTAAAATCACCCAAAAGCGAAAGTTTAGAGTCCAGATACCATAATGGCTCTAGAGATATTACAAAGCAATAAGAGTCTACCCAAAATAATTAACAAAAACCCACCACATGTATCCATACTTTCAATAAATGTAAATGGCTTGAATGCACCGCTGAGAGACACAGGTTGGGTGAAGGGATAAGAAAAAACACACTGAAGTATCTGTTGTCTCTAGGAAACACATTTAACCCACAAAGATTCATTTAGTCTTAAGGTGAAAGGTTGGACAACAATATTCCATGCAAATGGAAACCAAAAGAAAGCTGCTTATAGCCATTCTCATATCAGGCAACATAGACTTAAAAGTGAAGAAAAAGAGTGTCACTATAGGATGGTGAAGGGAAAAATGCAACAAGGAGGCTTAACAATCATGTTTTTATGCACTCAACACAGGAGTGCCTAGATTTTCTTTTTTTGTTACTCAGGCCCAGGTGAGGTTCAAACTTATCACTCCTGGTATGTGGGGCTGGCACACTAACCACTGAGCATTACAGCCAGTTTAGTGCCTAGATTATTAAAGCTAATTTTACGTGAAATAAACAAAATCATAAACAGCAACATCCTAATTGCCAGGGACTTCAACATCCAAATGATAGAACTGGACAGAGCCTACAAACAGAAAATAAACAAACAATGGACATAAACACAACTCTGGAACAAGTAGACCTAACAGAAGATTATAGAACATTCTACTTCCAATGACTGAATATACATTATTATTGCTATTATTATTGTTATTGTTATTGAGACAGTCTGTCATTCTGTTGCTGTGGGTAGAGTGCCATGGCTCCTTGGCTAACGGCAGCCTCAAACTCTTGGGTTACTCAAGAGATGAACTTGCTTCAGTCTCCTGAGTAGCTGGGACTACAGGTGCCTGCCATCATGCCTGGCTAGTTTTTCTTTTTCTAATTTTGCTAGAAACAATATTTCACTGTTGCTCAAGCTGGTCTTGAACTCCTGAGCTCAGTTGATCCACTGACCTCAGCCTCCCATAATGGTAGGATTATAGATGTGAGCCACTGCACCTGGTCCATGAATATGTGTTCTTCTCATTCCCATGGAATATTCTCTAAGATTGATCATACCCTAGGCCACAAATCACGTCTCAACAAGTATAAAAAAAAAATAGAAATTATACCATGTATCTTTTCAGATCTCAGTAGAATAAAACTACTGGAAAGAAATGAATAAAACTACTAGTAGAAATGAATTCCAACAGAAACTCTTAGTTGAATCTGTACAAAGTCATGGAAACTAAACAACGTAATGCTGAATAATATTTGGCTCAATGAAGAGGTAAAAATGGAAATCAAATCTTTGAATGAAATGACAGTGGGGACACAAATTATCAAAATCTGTGGAATACAGCAAAAGCTTTCCTGAGAGGAAAACTCACATTCTTAAATGCCCACATCCAAAAAACAGATCACAAATCAACAATCTAATAAATCATCTCAAGGAACTGGAAAAGGAAGAACAATCCCAAACCCGGGAAAAGAATTCATTGAGGATACAAGAAACCAGGTTACGCAATTGCATTTGTTAGGTAAAGTCCTTCTTCTTCTTCTTTTTTTTTTTTGAAAACCCAGAAAAAGAAAAGGAATAACAAATATTAGAGCAGAACTAAGTGACATTGAGAACAAAAGAACTCTCCAGGAGATTAATGAAGCAAAAAGTTGGGTTTCTGAAAAGGTAAACTTGAGAAGCCGCTTGGTAGATTAACCAGAAACTGAAAAGGAGTCTAATATGCTCAGTTAAAAATGAAGAAGTCACAGCTGATGTCATGGAAATACAAAATGTCATTTCAGAATACTATAAAAATCTCTATCCCCATGAACTTGTAAATGTGGAGGAAATGGAAAAATTCTTTGAAACGTATGACCTCCCTAGGTTCAACTACCAAGAAACAGAACTCCTGAATAGACTAATATCAAACACCCAAATTGAAGCAGTAATAAAAAATCTTCCAACTAAAAAAGTCTTGGACCAGACAGTTTCACACCCAAATTTTACCAAACCTACAAAGAAATGGTACGTATATTGTAGAAATTATTTCATAACGTTGAGAAGGAAGGACTCGTTGCCCACCTTGTTCTATAAAGCTAATATTACCCTGATTTGAAAGTCAACTGAGGACCCAACTAAAAAAGAAAACTGCAGAATGATATTTCTTCTGGTTATAGATGCAAATATTCATGATAAAATTTTTGCAAACTGAATTCATCAGTACATCAAAAAAAAAAAAATCATCATAACCAAGCGGGCTTCAACCCAGAGATGCAAGGATGTTTCAACATATGTGAATCTATACATGTAATTCACCACTTAGATGCCAAAACAAAGACCATATGTTCCTTTTGATTGACATAGAAAAAGCATTTGACAAAGAAATTTTTTTAAATTTATTGAGACAGAGTTTTTCTTTGTCACCCTAGGTGGAGTGCCATGGCGTCATAGCTCACAGCAACCTCAAACTCTTGGCCTCCCTAGTAGCTGGGACTACAGGCGCCTATTTGTTTGTTTGTTTGTTTGTTTGTTTTCAGCAGGCCTATGCTGGATTTGAACCCACAAGCCCCCGGAGCATGTGGCTATGACCTTAACCACTGAGGTATGGGCAACTGACTGTTTGACAAAATTCAACACCATTTTATGATCAGAACGCTCAATGAAACTGATATAGATGGGACAGTCTTCAAATTGTAAAGGCTGTATATGACAGACCTACAGCCAACATCATACCGAATGGGGGAAAATTGAAAGCTTTCTCATTTAGAACTGGAACTAGACAAGGTTGCCCACTTTTACCATTTCTATTCAATATTGTTCTGGCAAGAACATTTAGCGCTATCAGGCAAGAGAAGAAAATCAAGGGGATCCAAACAGAGAAGAAACAATCAAGCTATTACATGTTGCTGGTGATAATGATCTTGTACATAGGTCACTATGGAAGTTTCAAGATGGACTATGTTATGGTCCATTATTTCACTTCCAAGAAACATGGTCAACAGTGTCCTTTCTGATTCACCAGTGCAAGTTTCAACTTATCAGTGTTGCTGGGAGTTTTCAACTTATCAGTATTGCTGTCATTTGTTTCCATCTGCAGATATTACTTTTCTTAATTTTTGTGTATCTCAAAAGTTTCATAACAACCCATGTATCTAGAAAACCCCAGAGATTCAAGTGAGACTCTCTTGGAATTGATAAATAAGTTCAGCAAACTCTCAGGTTACAAAATCAATGTACACAAATCAGTAGCTTTCATATACACCAACAGTAGTCAAACTGAGAATAAAATCAAAGATGCAGTACCTTTTGCAGTTTCAACAAAGACAATATACATTTTTTTATAATTCTCCTTTGGCATGTATTTATTCTTTTGTAAACAAAAAACCAATAATGGGTGGGGCGAGTTGCCCTGTACTATGTCCTGGGTGAGGTCCTGCTCAGGTCAGAGGCCCAGACCGGAGCACAAGGTATTGGTGCCCTGCAGGGGTGTCCCACTTGAGGGGAGATGGCGGGGCAGTGGGAGGCAGCACTATAATTTTGGAGCAGCATCATGAAGTTGCTGGACTTGGGGCATGGCCCTTTCTGCAAAAATGAGGACCCCCATCCTTCCCTTATGAGCTACCAAAAGGATGAATGAGCTTCCAGGGTGCTTTGGGTTAGGAAGCTAACTTCTAGTAGCCTGGCAGGATTATTATGAACATGAGCTTGTTGCTGTTAGAATTCATCCATTTTCTGTGGACAGGCTTGAAAGCATCACTATAATTTATGTTACTGGAATATAAATTCCACCTGACTTAGGAAAGAACACATTAACCTTTATTAAATGCCCACTAATGTGAAGTGCTATAAAGGAAAAAGGCATAGAGGTAAATGCATGACACATAGGAAACTTCACCCGTTCAGGCTCCTAACCAGTGGCTACCTGCTCGGAGCTTCTAATTTTCTCCTAATTTCTGGATCTATCATTGAAATGATGTCCCTCAGACATCAGAATTTCATGCCAAATCTGTATCTCGACACCCCCTGTTTGTAGGGGTGGGGTTCGTCTGCTCCTCAGATCCCCGTAAGGACCACACATTGGCCATGCACTTCTTCTCCAGTGTGAGACATGTCCCCTTCAAGGGCAGGGATGGAGGGTAAAGGGGCCTTGAAGAAGGAAGGAATTCAGGGTTTCTAGGAGCCATGCTTAGAACTTCCATGAGCCTTAGTTTCCCCAACTGAACTTAGGGGCCATCATTTATTTAAAAATTACAGAATTTTCTCTTTAAAACTATGGTTACATTAACCTTTTCCTTTAACCTTTTGGTTTGTTGGTGTGTTTTTCTCCAAGGATATGTGCTCAAAAAATACTAATTATGCCCCTCATTCCTCTGCTTCTGATTGTTTAGTATCTCATGTCCTTATGACTCTGCCCTGATTCTTACATAAGGCCCAAGCTAGACAAGGAGGACACCGAAACTCCTGCAGCCCCTGTGGATCTCCCCAGGTTCATCATTTCTTACCTATAAACAGAAAGTGGGCAAAATGTGTTCCTGGGACTGGAGCTTAGCTCCATGAAAGGACCAGGAAGTTGGAGCGGGTAGAGGCATATTCTTGCCAGTGCATTTCTTTTTTTCCTTGCTTATCCCCCAGGAGGTCCGCACTCCCAGGCCTCAGAACTGCAGCATTCACCTCTGTCCCCTGCCCAGCCACGTTGGTGCGTGTTATCTGTGGTTCCTGTCGCTAGGTCTATGTCAGCTGACTTCTGGAGAATGCAAAGGATTCTTTTGAACACAATGTCAGAATGTGGTTTGTAGTTTAAAGGTAATAAATTATGTCCTCTAATTCCTTTTCTCCACTAACACACTGTGGTGGGACTTTTGTACTGGACTGACAGCCCCATATGCTCTTCACCACCTCATTTCGAAATGGATTTTATAGAGTTACTGTCCTTTTCTGGAGCACCGATTTTTAAAAACGTGCTCCGTCTATGTGTAGACCCGACCATGATGTGGTGTGGATGTTCGCTTTTCTCTGCTGTGGACGAGGGGGAAGTTTCCACGGAGAGAGCCGGGACTCCCCTTGCCTCCCCTGTACTTCTTTGTGCTGCCTTTGCCTGAGGAAAGCTGGGGGAATTTGGGAAGAGGCTCAGCCATCCCTGTGCGGTGAGCATCCTATTTTGAGGACCCTCAGCATCTTCGCTCAGCCGTGGGAGAGCAGACTGCTCCTATGGTGGGGACGGGGGTCATTCCCTGTGCTGCTCAAAGCACGGCCGTGAGTCCAGTTCTCCCACGAGCTGCCTCCATGGTAGCTGCTGCACAGTTTCAACTCAGCAGGCAAAGACCACAGTGTTGTCTGCAGATCCTGGAAGCCCACGGAGAGGTCCTTCCCAGACTGGGCTCAGGCACTGGGGTGTGAGTCTTCACCATCTGCCTTGCTCTTTTAGGTGTGAAGCAGCCTAGATGGCCAACACACGTCCAGAGGTGAAAGGGCGGTGTCCAGTGCAGAGGTGACAGGTAGCTGCTTCTGCGTTTCTCCCTTCTGCAGTGATTCTGAGGAACATGGCTGTGCAAAGCTGAATTAAAACTGGGGGCGTCCTGACCTTGGTTTTTAAAGGCTAGAGTATTCCAGGTTAAAGATAGGGAGTGTGTCTAAAATAAATGTGACTCTGTTTGCAGTGCAACCAGATGCCCTCTTGGCACTGGCTGTTCTGGAGGAGATTGAGCCCGGTCCCAAGCTGGGATCCTGCTCTGATGTGCACCCTGGTCCTTGCGCTCTGCCTGTTTTGATTATTTGCAAAAGTCTGTACCTTGAAGGCGGTTCCTGTGGCTCAAAGGAGTAGGGTGCCAGCCCCATATGCCGGAGGTGGTGGGTTCAAACTCAGCCCCGGCCAGAAACTGCAAAAAAAAAAAAAAGTCTGTACCTTGATTATTTTTCAGTAAGCTCTGTTTTGAATAATGTAATAAAAACAATTTAGGACTTCACGCTCTGATCTCGGTGTCTTCATGTATCAAGATGTGGATGAGAGATGGCTTTAGATGCATATATTCGCAGCAAACGCGCTTTGAGAAAACTCCCTACCTGAGTGACTGCCCTAACACTTGGATGAAGGTGGTTGTGTCACACCTGCTGAAATTCTCCACTCCCCAGAGCATTCTGAGGTGGAAGTAGGAAGGTTATTAAGTTACACAACTCTGGGTGGGAGGAGTGGGGGGAAAGAGGACTGGTCCACATGCATCGATAATGTGTAATTCTTGGATGAAACCAACTTGGGAAGATTGAGAGTTCACCTGTGTGGACAGGAGATGACTCTGCCTTAGCTTTCCTTTCTCTTTCCACTGAAAGGTAGTCCATGACTATTCACCAGAAAGTGACTATTGACTCTGTGATGGGAAGTTTAAGAATTGGAGGGCAGAGAGTCCAAGAGCTTGAACTGTAGGCACCAGTCTGTTCTGTGTCTGGAGCGTCATCCATAATCACACAGCCCAGTTTCCCGTGATGCTGCCGATGTGATGGAAGGGGCACATTTCACTGTCTTCAGGTACCGACCTGCAGCGTATGGAGGTCACGGTTA
The DNA here is from genome assembly GCA_963573935.1 of Arctocebus calabarensis. Taxonomy (NCBI): domain Eukaryota; kingdom Metazoa; phylum Chordata; class Mammalia; order Primates; family Lorisidae; genus Arctocebus; species Arctocebus calabarensis. Next base: position 6,559 of record CAUYON010155037.1, on the reverse strand, counting down.
TTCTGTGGAGAGAATAACAGGACGCTTGATGTCTGGGGGCAAAGTATACCCACTTTTAAAGGGGGTGGGTCATGGAGCAGGTACAGTCCATTTTGCCAAGTGTTGGCCTGTTCTTAGACAAGGGTCCTGTGTCTGCAGGGCGCTTACAGGAGCCTGGAGTCTAGACAGGAGTCCCTCAGCCAGGCTGGGGCAGCCGTATTCACTGAAGCCTCTTCATAGCGGTGGCAGTGTTCCACAGGGGATGCTGTGGCGATAATGAGCTCAGGCAAATTCAAGGTATCTGGCTGTGCAGGGGCAGGAAGAGGGGAAAGCTGTTGTGCCCTGGATCTTAACAGGGTCTTTGGAAGCTGGGGCTTCATAGCCATACATGCCTGGTTGAGCCCTGGTTCTGCCACTCTGTGTGGCCCTGGGCTGAGGTTGCCTAATCTGCCCAAGCCTCAGGTGACTCTCCTATAGCGGGTGTGGTGGGCCATTGTGCACCCCTCACAGAATGGGTGGAGGCCTAAATAAGATGATGGGCACCCCTCCTGCCCTTCTGTCATTCATTCCGCTGGTGTTTTCTAAGCAGGCTGTGCAGCTCCACGACTTTGTCCAAATGCTCTCCCCTTTGTCTTCAGACTCTTACTCAGGTTTCTGGTCTCTGGCAAAACGACCCCTTCATACCACAGGGAAAAGGGCATGTGGCCTTCCATGTCCCCCATAGCTGAGAGGGGCATGTAAAGCCCTTGTCATGGCCTCAGGGATGTGTTGTACTCACAGCACGTGAGCTCGGGTTGTCCCATCACTGTGGGGCTGGTCCCCTGTGTAGGAGGGTGGATGTTGGAGCTTGTCACCCTGGTTCACACCCTGGCCCCACCACTTCCAGGCTGCATGACCTGGAACAAGTTACTTCTCTCCATATCTGTTTTCTCACCAGTCAAATGAGACGGTCCGTAGAACCCCACCTGGCTCACAGCGAGGGCCGTGTGTGGGTAGCTATTTTGGCTTCCCTGGCACAATGCATAACACATGGTAGGGCTTAATATATCTGCATGAATAATACGGGCAGCAGAGTATAGGATTATGGTGAGAGCCAAGCTGAAATATCAGACCATGGAGTCATCTTCCTTTTCTTCCCCAAACCCTCTCAGGTTTCCCTGAAGTGCTGACAAGATGTAGTGGCCCAGACTGACAGTGTCCGTTGAAGCAACAGAGGAAAGACTGCTTCCTGCCCTCCCAGGTCCTGATACCCAGCCTACTTCCTGCTTACCCACCCTCCCTAGAGAAGAGATTTGGGAATGCAGTCTGGCTGCACACAGTGAGGGCAGCACTTTGCTGGGGCCAAGCGGGATGTATCTCCTCCTTCCCCTTTGTCTGGCCTTGTCTGTGTTTCGTACTCAGGCAGCTAATTTGTATCTCACAAAGATTTTCTCTTGGCTACTGTAATGGCAGATGGGAAGGGCGATTTTAATGAATTACTGTTTTCTTTCGGAGATTAAGCTTTCATTATAAATATAATTGCTGACACACAGCCTTCTGGTACTTACATATCATTTGCCAATTAGGATAATGGACCAAAAAAGTCCCTTGGAAAGTAACAGGGCCAAAGTTAAGCCTGTAACTCAGTTTGGGTGCTGGCGAGTCAAGTGCTTTGCCAACTGGAAGCAGCATATATCAAGTCTGCCCACAATATGCTTGTGCTTAGAAACTGAAAATATTCATGACCTTTGAGAAAGAGAGATTAAAATTAGTAGGCAGGAATGCTGCAGCCAGCCCCAGCCGTGTGTGATGTGGTCATTCCAGAGTGTCTGCCATGCCGGCCACATGCTTCTGGGACCGCTACACAGCACAAGGCTGTGCTGCTTAATTTTAGAGTTAAAAAATTAAACGTAATGTCAAAAGCATTTATGATGGATCTGAATCTGGCGAGGATTGTGATATTTTCGTCATTGCTTTTAGGGGTGTAGGTCTTTTGGGCATTTTCTCTTTCCTTGTTTTGTTCCGCCTAGGGTTTTTGTGCCTTGGCACTACACTGTTGACATTTGGGGCCAGATGCTGCTTTGTTGTGGGTCATTCTGTGAATTATAGGATGGTTGGCAGCATCCTGGGCCTTTATCCACTAGATGGCAGTTGCATTGCCCCTAATTGTTATGGCAAAAACTACTTCCAGACGTTGCCCAAATGTCCCTTGGGAGGCACACGTGGTCTGCTATAGAGCTGGCCCCAGGAGAGTTGCAGAGCAACTGAGAAGCTGTCAGTAATCTCTGCAGTAGCCCAGAGTGCTGGGGGAGTAGTTTGATTAGAACAGGCTTACACAAAGCCAGCTGATAATTCATCCCCTCAGGAAATCAGTGGTCTTTGAGCACCAGTTGAGTGCTGGGTCCTGTATTAGATTCTGAGAACAGAATAAGTTCTAATAAGACTCTAATTCTCTGAACAGCATAGGGAAATTGGTGTTTTGACTGGGGAAAGAAGACTTCCCCTTAAATTGTGTTCACTGACCCTACTCCAGGGTGAATATAGCTTTAAACTTGGGAAAAATCTGGGTTCTGATGATATCCTATGTGAGGGCAGGGAGCTAACTTCCCTGGATCCAGAGACCTGGATTGGTTTTAGGAAGGGACTTGGGAGATGAATGGTTTGAAACTAAGGAGAATTTCTGTAGGGAACAAGGAGGAGCTGAGGGAGCCACTGGAAAAGGCACAGAGATGGACATGAGCAGAGTTGAGTTTGCTAACAGCAAATCCAACCTCCTTGGCCAGATCAAGGCAGGAAGCAACTTGGGGATGGAGGAGTGAGCAGTGTCAGGCTGAATGAGGAAGACCTGGGCTTTCTGAGCTGTCCCTTGGTGAGGATGCTGTCACATGGGTTCATTATTAGGTTCAAATAAGGTAATAGAAATTTAAATATTGGGTTGCCCAAATGAAAGTGATCATTAAGGTCTTTGGACAGTCTTTAGAAGCAGATAGTGATTTTTTTTTTTTAACTTTAAGAAATAGAAAAAATAATCATTAAAATCAGATTTTGAGCAGGGGAGTATATTCTGGAAATGGCATAGGATGAATTGGGTGGGAAGTAGCTAAGAGGAAAGAGTGGAGGAGAGGAAGGCAGTATAGCTGAAGAGCCCTGTCTCCAGTACTGAAGAGGGTCCTGGTGGGGGGGGGGGGGCACCAGGATTACACTTGAGAAACATGGTTGTAGGAAACAGGTTGGTCCCAGTTGTGTTATTAGCTGACTGCAGTTAGATTCTTCCTGCTCACCAAAATTATGGGAAGAAGTATATGGTACGTATTAAAACAACACTAAACTGTATGTTAAACAGACAAGTATGGACCTTAAAAAATTACAAAGAATTAAGAATTTGATGTTATCTGGCAGCACAGTGACTGTAGCTGGCAATAAATGTTACCACTAAACCTTTCGGGTAGCTTAGCTGCAAAGAGACCACTGGCTTAGAACCTGGAAGTTTCTTTGGGACATCCATTTGAGATAGTCTGGCATAGGTCAAAATGAGATGTCTGACTTATAGAGAGGGCACTGGATACCTGTGAGGGAGAGTTGGGTTATGAGCTTAGGGTTGTTTCCATTGGTGCAACAGATGGACACTGATGGGGTAGATGTTGAGAGGGAGGGGATTGGAGCCCAGCCATATATGGAAGGAGGAAGAGGAAGAGGAGGTGTGATGGGGACAGGGAGTACTGGAAGCAGCTGGGAGGGATCAGAATTAGGAGCTGGGCAGAAGTCTTTCACAAAGGATAGATGCTACTTTCTTTTTTAAAAAAAATCCTTTTATTGTTAAATAAAACATAGATACAGAACATAGATACATAAATGAATAGCTTTAATAAGTTTATTATAAGGTAAGCACTCTTGCAATACCCTTTCCCCACCCAGGTCATGAAATAGAACTTTGCCAGCTAAATTCAGAACTCCACAAATCCTCAGAAATTCAAGTCTTAACTTCCTGCCTCTTTCCAGTAGTAACCTTTGTGTTGACTTTCTTAATAATCACTTCCTCGTGTTTCTTTATGATTTTATCTCCCAAGCATCCCTAGAATAGTTAGTATTGACCAATAAAAGTTTGAAAAAATGCCTTCTAAGTTTCAGATTCTTCCTCCTACTTTTTTTTTTTTTAAAACAATTTATCTGTTGAAGAATATGGAGCCTTTGTCCTGTACAGGGTCCACATGCAGTTTAAACCAGTGTCTTTGTCCTCTATTTTTTTTCTGCAAACTGGCCACTAATTCTATAGGTTTGATTAGATTTGTGTTCATCCTTGAGAGAGCTCCAGGGAGGTTGTGTGTTTTTTATATCAGGAGGTACCCAGTACCTGGAAATTTTTCTTTCTGTATTGTACCACTGTTGTGTAGACATCTCATATAGGAAGGCTTGTTTTTTTTTTTCCACCCTCCCCTTACTTACCAGTTTTCAAGCCAATGATTTTTTGACTTCATTATGAACTTATGGCTCTAAGTGTATTTGATGGGTTTCAATCAGCTTCACTTATTTTATTTGAAGCTGAAATTGTCCCATTTTTGGCCCCTGGAACCCTCTCAAGGAGACCTCTGAATCTCTAGTGTTCTCAATAGCTTCCTTTCTTAGTGGAACAGCAAGATGTTTCAGTTCATCTTATGCATTACTTGCCCCAAGCCTGGAGCCAACCATTTTTCCAGGAAGCCCTGTTTTATGTCAACAGGAAATGTTATTTCAAGGCCACGGTATGGGTGCTAATGGATGCTCATCGCTACTGGGTTGTCATAGTTTCTGAGCCTCTTCAGTGGGAGAAGCTGGGGAAATATATGTTGTGTGTATGTTTATTACATGTAATTTGTTTGTCCAGGATCAAAGAGCTCATGCGGCATACTGGTATCTCAATACCATACCATTGCTGTTCCATACAGCAATGATTTTATGTAACCTCTTCTATATTGTACCTGTATCTTTTTACTTGTACCCCAGGTGTCCAGGGTCTCAGGATTGGGTAGAATTAGAATAGCCCATATTTACCCTTTTTACATTACACCACACTCACAGAAGTAGCAGAATAGCAATGCTACTGGCAGCTTTATAACTAATGACTCAAAACTGCTGAGTTTTTTTTGCATTTTTCTCCTCATTTTCAAATATTTCTATATTATCACCATGTGTAGCCCTTGTAAATAATACTGTCTTCATTTTAGCTGTCATTTCCTCTTTGTTATACAAGTACCTTTGTGTTTAGATTTACCCTCAATTTTTATGTTGATAGTGTCTGAAGCTCATTCTCTAGTTAAAGGGTCCTTTTTTCAAGGGTTTCTTTGAGGTCAAAACTGTTTTCATAATAATTCTAAGATATTATTTTCCTTTTCAACCTGCTCTTTCATTCTCACATGAGTGTGCAGAGGAATTTTCCAGAAGCTACGTGACTTTTGTACCACAATAAATGGTACAGCAGATGTACAAGTCTGGCAGTTTTTTATTAGGGGGTACTAAAAATAATTCTAGTTTTTTTTGTTTTTTTGGGAAAATATGTATTAGCATATACTGGGTTTGCTATTTTTATTATTGTAATTTTAAAATTTGTTTCAATGTCTAAAAGGTAATTTATCTATAGAAATCATCCATGTAAACAGATCTTTGGGATACTAAATAATTTAAGTTTATATGGAGTCAGATAAAAAGGTTGAGGACCCCCATTCTAGTAGACTCTTCAAGAAGTGCTCTGAAGTTTTTCATGTTGTTTGTTTTATTGGTGTACTTTATAAAATTTTTGCTATGTGTAATATCCTTGGGCCAGATTTTCTTGTTACTGCCTTTTCTGGTATGTAAAGTATTGTTTTTGAAAAGTCTGATAATCTAATTTTATTTCTCTCTTAAGTCACTTGTTTTTTGCTTAGATACCCTAAAGATTTTTTTTTTCATAAAGACCAGTAATTAGACTGTCTACAGTGATTGTATTTCTCTGGAAGCTTTTTGTCACTTTTGATTTAAAGAAGCGCCTTCCTTTAATTTCACATCTCTCCTAGCATTATCTGTTGTATTTATTTGCTCTTGTGTTCCTTCTAGTTTAACTTCATTTCTTTCTTTTATCATTATTATTTTTTATTTTTTATTAAATCATAAACACATAGATCATGCATACATTCATGTATTTATGGGGTATAATGTGCTAATTTCGTATAGAATTAGGAATGCTTACATCACGCTGGATAATATATATCTCATCTCATTTACTTAGTTATTGTATTATGACATTTATACTATATACTGATAGATCTGACATGTACCCTTGCATTATGCACCATAGATGTGATCCCACCATTCACCCTCCATCTGACCTCCCTCCTTCCCTTCCATCCCCTGCTCTTCCCTCCTTCATCTTGGGCCATAGTTGTGATCTATTCTTCATATGAAAGTGTGAGTGATTGTAAATTGGTTTCATAATAGTATTGAGTACATGGGATATTTTTTCTTCAATTCTTGAGATACTTTACTAAGTAGGATATGTTCAAGCACTATCCATGTAAACGTAAAAGAGGTAAAGTCTCCATCATTTTTTAAGGCTGCATATATCCATTCATGGGTCGATGGGCACTTGGGC
>CAUYON010155034.1:0-11636 GCA_963573935.1 Arctocebus calabarensis | reverse complement strand
AGAGCCTCAAGCTGTCACCCTGGATAGAGTGCTGTGGCTTCACAGCTCACAGCAACCTCCAATTCCTGGGCTCAAGCGAGTCTCCTGCCTCTGCCTACCAAGTAGCTGGGACTACAGGCGCCCGCCACAACGCCTGGCCATTTTTTGGTTGCAGCCGTCATTGTTGCTTGGCGGGTCCGGGGGCTGGATTCGAACCCGCCAGCTCAGGTGTACGTGGCTGGCGCCTTAGCCCGTTGAGCCACAGGCGCCGAGCCTATTTTGATAAATTTTTCAAGTCAACTATTGAAAAGATTAAACTTAACATGTATTATGTTTTATTTTCTTATTGTAATGTGTGTGTATTTTATTTTCTTCTTATTACTTGCTTTCTATACTTTGATGCTTTCTATACTTTAAATACCTAATGAGACATGTGATATGCAGGATGTATTTTCATTGGTCGTGACCCACAGGTTGAGAACCGCTGGTGTATAGGAACACACCCAAGCCTAGTGAGGCTGGACATGAGTGAGCTAAGGGGACATTGTGGGAGATAAGGTCCAAGAGTAGGCCGCCCTAGTATAGCCTGGGGGCAGGTAAGAAGAGAAGTTTGAGTTTTATTCTAAATGGAAGTCATTGGTGGGTGGTAAGCAGGACTGTGCCAAAGAGAATAAGGAAAGTCTTTTTGAGGGTGGAGGCTTGATTCTTGAACTTGGGTGTTAGACTAGGAAAAAGGCCTGCAGCCAGGATGCTGTGCTGTGAGCAACCATAAAGATTTCTCTAGGAGGTAGCTAGTGGATTCGGCTCTAATCAGTGGAAAAAGCATGACCTATTTAAGTAATTATGTCAGGAAAGTTCTTCAGGGGGTAAAAAAAATTCATATTTAGGGGGTAAAAATAAACACTTCCATTTTGGATCATTCTTACAAATAAGTCTCATATATATTAAGGACCTAAAGAATTATAAAATGGGGCGTTGCCCATAGCTCAGTAGGTAGATGCCAGCCACATACACTGAGCCTGGCAGGTTCAAACCTGGCCCTGGCCAGCTAAAATAACAATGCAACTGCAACAACAACAACAACAAAAATAGCTGGGCATTGTGGCTTGTGCCTGTAGTCAGTCCCAGCCACTTGGGAGGCTGAGGTAAGAGAATTGCTTAAGCCCAAGAGTTTCAGGTTGCTGTGAGCTATGATGCCACAGCACTCTACCCAGGGTGACAGCAGAGAGACTCTGTCTAAAAAAAGAAAAAAAAGAATTCTAAAATGATTTGATGAAAATAGATTTATAGCCGGGCGTTGTGGCGGGCGCCTGTAGTCCCAGCTACTCGGGAGGCTGAGGCAAGAGAATCGCCTAAGTCCAAGAGCTGTGAGCTGTGTGACGCCACGGCACTCTACCAAGGGTGATAAAGTGAGACTCTGTCTCTACAAAAAAAAAAACAGGAAAATGGATTAATGATCTTTATGAACTTGGGAATTGAGAACTTATGAAATCAGAAATATATAAGAGAAGAATAAATTTGACAATATTAAAATGTCAGACAGAAATTAAAACACCACAAGCAAGCTAAATAAAGACAGTAGAAGAAAATATTTATAACCTAAATAAAAAACAAACTATCAGTACAGACAATAGGTAAATAATTCCGACAAATAAAAATAGGATAAGCAATTCAAAAGAGAAACTGGCAAAGGAAATAGAAAGAAAATTCACCAAAGTGGAAACACAGTGTCCAACAAACACAGAAAACAGCTGACACTAATTAAGAACTTGAGAAATGCAAAATTAATATAACGAGGTATCATGTCCACCTATCAGATCACCAAAAAAAATTAAGTTTAATAAGGTGTATTATTCAAAGTTGGGCAAAGTATATGGAAATATGGATTCTCATATACTATTAGTAGGGGCATAGAATTTAGTCTTTTGGAGGGCTCTTTAGCAATGTGTATTAAAATAAAATGTAATTCTAATTTTTAGGTGTCTTTCCTGGAGAAACCCTTGCCCATATGCACAAGGACGTCTGTTTCAGCACTGCTTCCAATGCTGAAAAAGTGGATACCCCCTAAATGACCATTGGAATGGCTAAATAATCTGTGCTTTATAGTATCAAGTATTAGGTAATGGCTAAAAGGGATGGAAGTGTTGTTACACATATTAACATTAAAAGAGTGAGGTAGAATAGTGCAGGCAGAAGATCAAAAAAGATTTCAGACATAGTCATCAAGTTGTCCCTTTTAATCAGATAAGTGCATGAAGGGATACCAATCTGTAGATAAGTGTTTTTTCCTGTCTTCCTCCTTGTTGCCAATTACATAACCGGATGCCATCAGCAGGCATATTTAGATTTTCTAGGAGGGATGGGTTGGTTTTATTTTTTAAAACATTTTTAAGACTATACAGCATTTTTGAGCTTCAGTGACAATTATAAACCTCTCTTTAGGAAAAACATCTGTAAAACACACAGCGTTTTTAAATTAATAAACTTTTCTTTGAAGAGCAGTTTTAAGTTCATGGCAAAATTTCACAGCAATACAGAGTTTCCTGATACCCTCTGCTTCCACACAAGCACAATCTCTCCTACTATCAAGATCCGGCAGCAGAAGGGTACGTTTTTACACTTTGTGAACCTACATTGAACATCGTTATCACCCAAAGACAACAATTTATATTAGGGTTCACTCATGCTGTTGTATATTCTATAAATTATATATATATATTTTGGCAGTTTTGGGCCGGGGCTGGGTTTGAACCTGCCACCTCCAGCATGTGGGGCCGGTGCCCTACTCCTTTGAGCCACAGGCGCTGTCCTAGTGTATGAATTTTGACAAATATATAATAACAGATATCCACCATTGTAGTATCAAATAGAAAGATGTCACTCCCCTAAACATCCACTACAAAATGCATAGTTTTAGTAAAATCTAGTCTCAAAGGATCCTTGACCTCCTGAAGCCCAGTTAGGCTTGGCCTCCGATTCAGAGACTGGATGCCAGGAGAGCAAGGATCTCCCACACATCCACTTTGGAATGACTTTTCTTTCTTGCACTCTGCCCTCCCAACCCTGAAGCACAACCAGCTTTGGCTCCCTAAGCCCTGTGCTGGTGTGGACCTGGCATCTACACTGCATCTGTGTCTACAGGTGGCCGTTCTTCACTCAATAATGGACAGTCTCAGCCTCAGAACAGTGGGCTTTCCTCTGACCAGGCCCTCTGGGGGGCTACTTTCTCCAGGAACAAGTAAATTATTTACCACATCTTTCAGATAACCATGGTGGGTACATGTGCAGGAGTTGAGAATACAGAATCATGCCATTTCTCTTTTTCTTTGAATAAATGACATTCCTTAAAGTTTAAGAAACCCAAGTTATCTCAGGCTTGTTGGGACCAGGAAAAGACCATCTAAATGCATTTGAAATGGGAACCAAAATCTCCACGTTTTATTAGAAGTCTTATCTTAAAAAATGAAAATCAATAGAAACGGATTTCACATTCATACATATTCATTTTAACCACTCTGTCATTTCTTAGGCCTAATAAAGAACATAAACTGTGTTACTTTTTTCTTGTGTAAGATTTGCAATTTCACATGACAACCAATTGCATTTTTGGGGGGTTGTATTAACACACATTTACGAAGAGGAGAGAGGATAAGAATAACAGCCCAGGTGGTTCATACCTGCAACCCTAGCACTCTAGGAGACAAACAAGGGTGGACTGCTTGAACTCAAGAGTTGGAGACCAGCCTGAGCAAGAATGAGACTCATCTCTAAAAATAGCTGAGCATTGCGGAGGGGGCCTGCCACTTGTAGGCTGAGGCAAGAGATTGCTTGAGTCCATGAGTTTGAGGTCACTGTGAGCTATGATGCCACAGAACTCTCCCCAGGGTGACAAAGTGAGACTTTATGTCCAAAAAAAAAAAAGGAATAGCAGACATTCCTTTATAGCCAACATTGGAAAGGAGCAAACTGAGGAAGAAAAGAACTCACTGTGGAGAGCAAAGCGGGTGGGAGACTCCAGAGCAAACACGGAAGTGGGAGGCAGAAAGGCAGGTGGCTACTTTTATGTAATGAGGCTTTTTGCCTCTTCATGCAGCTTGGTGACTAAGGACACTCATATAGCAATGCCTTTTAGCTACATTTCCACTGGGACCATAAGAAATACTGGGGTGACAATTGTTCCTCTTCCTTTTAGCCCCTTCATGATCTATGGTGCCGGGATTTCAAGCAAAGAGAAAGCACTCCCTATCGAGAAAAGAACCTTCTCCCCATCCTTTGGGCAGCCACCTAATAACAATGTGAGCGTATGACAATCTATCATGTTATGACACGCACATCACGCGTTCTCGTGCCATCATCACCTGCAGACGGTGAGCCACAGCAGCCCCCTGCTGCCCCGGGACAGCCCCCGTCACAGCACCATGGAGGCTTCACTGTGGTCTTTAATGAAGATGCTGATAACTAGAGTGTCCACTCAGCTATCCTGGACTGACCTCTGGGTTAAAATAAATAGTGCTACTAACTTTCCACTTCTGCAGCTGTGGCAGTCATTAGAAAATGCCCCAAGCATGAGGTTTTAGGGATCTTCACCACAAATCACCCCTGTCAAGCTGGAATGTTGGCCTGCTGGTCCGCCTGCTCCCTGTCATTCCTGATTTCAAGTTTTTCCAGCCTCCAGCACTATCAGGATATCCAGGAAGGGGCTTTGGAGTCAGAAAGACCTACCCTCAAATTCAGGTCCTGCTGGCCAGGCACAGTGGCTCATGCCTGTAACCCCAGCACTTTGGGAGGGTGAGGCAGGAGGATCTCTTGAAGCCAGGAGTTCAAGACCAGCCTAGGCAATGTAGCAAGATCCTCTCTCTACAAAAAATTTAGAAAATTAGCCAGGGGTGGTGGCACATGCCTATAGTCCCAGCGACTTGGAAAGCTGAGGCTGGAGAATCACTTGAACCTAGGATTCGAGGTCACTGAGAGCTAGGATACTGCCTGGGCAATAGAGGAAAGAAAGAAAGGAAAGAAAGGAAGGAAGGGAGGGAGGGAGGGCGGAATGGAGGGAAGAAGGACGGAAGGGAAAGGAAGGAAGGAAGGAAGGAAGGAAGGAAGGAAGGAAGGAAGGAAGGAAGGAAGGAAGGAAGGAAGGAAAGGAAAGAGAGAGAGAGACAGAAAGGAAGGAAGGAAGGAAGGAAGGAAGGAAGGAAGGAAGGAAAAAGGAAGGGAGGGAAAGGGAAGGAAATGGGAAAGGAAAGAAAGAAAAGGAAGAAACAAAAGGATGGAAGGGAGAGGAAGGCAAGAATGGAGGGGAAGAGTCCAGTGTACTCAACACTAACATGAAACCAATATATAAATAACCACATGCCCATACTAAAGAAAAGCACAAATATAGTCTAGCAAGGGGGGAAGGAGGGGGATTGGCGGGATCTCCCCTAATGTGCACAATGTGGGGGTGTTCAGCACGCCCCCTGGGTGAAGGGCTCAACTACAATTTGAACATTACCTTAGAAATGAAAAAACAATGTCACCTAAACATTTGTGCACTCATATCAATCTGAAATAAAATATAAATTAAAGCAAATAAATATTTTGCATAATTCTTTCTAAAAAGACAGAGAAAATTCATGTCATGGTACTTGTCCTCTTTGACGCTCAGTTTCCTCACCTGTAAAGTGAGTATAAGAAAAAATCCCAAGCAGGACTGTCAGGAGAAGGAAGCTGGTGACTTGAGGAAAGCCTGGGACATATTACTAGATATTGAATAGCAGTGAGCTCCACCACACCCTCACACACGTGCACACACACACATCCACACACACCCTCACACACATATACACACACTCCTACACCCTTACACACCCACACATACACACACCCTCATACATTCACACACACCCTCACACACATCCACACACACCCTCATACACACATACTCACACACACACCCTCACACATTCACACACGCCCTTACACACCCACATACACACACCCTCCACACACATATTCACACACAATCACACACACACCCTCACACACCCACACACATACACACACCCTCACACATTCACACACGCCCTTACACACCCACATACACACACCCTCCACACACCCACATACACAAACACACACACCCCCTCACACACCCACACACACATACACACACTTCACACACACCCACACACACACACTCTCACATACACACACACACCACACTCTCTCTCTCTCTCACACACACACATTTCTTTTCCTTTCAGTGCTCTCAGGCCCTCACAACCATTGGGGATTCCATGACATCTGGGCCTGATCCTTGAACCGTGGAAACAAGAGTGAGGACGAGGGTTACATTGCTTTCCTCTCCAGGTGCGGGGAGCGGACAGAGGTTCATGAGAACCTGTGGTGCAGATACTGAGGATGGGGCTCAGGACAAAGGAGCCCGGTCCCTGGTCAGTCCTCAATCAGCTGGGAGTTGCATCAGTCCTGTTGCAACATTCTCAGAAAACAGAAAAGTCCACAGTGCAAAAGGCGCAGGTTGACAATTTGGAGAATTGGGGGTAGAGGTCACACAGGGATGGAAGTGGCTCTCATTTTATAAAATCATAGCTAGAAACACAGTGGTAGCTTCCCAAATATCTTTCCCTACACTCTTCCTTTCTTTAGCAAGACGAAACACACACATACACACACACAAATTTTTAAAACACTTAGTTGAAGTATGGCTGACATACTAAATGCTTTCCATACATATTTCATAATTACATATTTCATGTCTATAGCTTGATGAGTTGGGGGATAAGCATACAACTATGAAACCATCGCCACAATCAACATCATTAACCTATCACCTCGAAGAGTTTCCTCCCACCTTCTTTTGTATTATTAATATTATTTTTGTATCCCTACCTCTCTTGTTAATACTGGCTAGATGATTCTCAGACAGCACCAGAAACAACATCAGACATTTTCCAAGTTCAAATCTCAGGTGTGCCTTTCTCAGACAAAGACTCCAAGGTGAGTCATTTGTCATCTTCCCCTACCCCTCCCTTCTAAATAAAAACCCAATTAAGAGAAACAATCCAGTCTCTGCAGTTGCCTAATTCACTGTGTCAGAAGGTGACAAGGAGATAGCTTATCTGGAGATTTGGTCCTTGGACAATTTTAAAAGGCAAAAGATATATAAGATCTGAAGAAAGACCAAGTTACTAATTTTAATAGGGTTCTGCCTCACATTTTCCAACTTTTAAAAATATTTTCATCTGATATTTCCACTTGCTATATATTCATATTAGGAATGAAAAGCGGTAAAAGAGTTTACAATGAAGACAAAAGAGAAGGCTCTCTAAACCTACTCTTCTCCTTGGGAAAATTTTCACTTTAGTTAAGCATAGTGTTAATACCTTAGTCCTAATTCTCAAGTCTTCTGACATTACCAATACTCCCACACTCACATCAATATTGGATAACTCACCAGAACATAGTACTTGATGCAGGTCAAATTGTCTATAGAATAAGAACAGAAATATTTCTGAAATCTACTGTCCCTATGAGTCTCTTTGGGTGAACTCAATGTTAAATATTATTAAAAATTATTGTAATAATATTTATATCCTAAATATTTTTTTCACTGGTTAAGCATCTGTTAGACCCCTTAACTTCTGTTTGGTTTTAGAGTTTCTTTCTTTTTCTTTTTTTTTCACTTTAATTTTCAGAATTTTACATCAAGCACTACTAACTTCAAATTCACTTATTGACAGAAATTACTGATGTCAAAGAGAAACCTTTTGTTCTGTTGCCATGAAGTAGACACCCCACTCCCAAAGGAATTAGGTACTTACTTGGATTGTTTGGGGTCAGAGATGAACTTTCAAGGCCCCGGGAGGGTTCTCAGTCCAGTTCTGCTCTCCACAGCCCAGCAATTTTGCTACAAATGCTCACATGTACAGTGGGGTTGAGGAGGAGGACAGAGGTCCAGCGACAGCAGTGGGTAATCACAGGCGGCCTTCCGGCCCAGAAGCAGCATCTCTGCCTTGGCTGTGTGCCTCATGGACACAGATTAGTCATTAACAATCCTCCCCTGCTAAATGATATAAACACAGAAAGGAACCTTGGAAGAGCCTCGTGATTCCCAGGACAAGTCCGCAGAGCCCCGGAGCCCTGAATCTCACCTTCTGAAAATACTACTCCTTCGACTGGGCTGTAAGCTCCTGGGTGCCCATATTTCTGTACACATCATCTAAAACTGAACTATGGCCATCCTTCCATCTCTTTCCAATCTCTTTAATAGCGCTCTCACTTCCCAGGAACTGAAGCTACGAGCTCTGAGCCTTCCCCCCTCCCCTCTGCCCAGATTCCCATCTCCAGTAATGACAGATTCGTGTTGATTCTAACTGCGGATGCTCTCTGACTTCTGAACGACTCAGTCCTCTGCTGATGTGGGCCCACCACCGTGTCCCTTCTGAAGAACAGCATTGGTCTTGTAACCCATTTCTCTTTTCTTCCTCTGTTTTTCTAATTGCACAGCAGTGTAAAGCACGGGCTCTGGTCACATGCCTGCTCTTTAGTCACCACCTTGAGCAAGATTTTAACCTCCCTGAGTTTCCATGTTCTCATCTGTAGAATGGACACAAGGAAATTGTTTCATGGACTGTGGTGACAATTAAGTGAGTAGTTAAAAGGTTTTAAAAAGTGCCAAGCAATCAATTGATTTGGGCCATTATTACTTCTCTCCTTTGTTAGTTGAATATGCCCTGGTTGAGTGTCAGCCTACTATTTACCCAGCTGCTTGCTGGGTGCCCTCCTAATCAAAAACCCCAAAGGTGTTCTCCTTGCCTCAAACGTAAACATAAACTGCGTGATGATTAGAACCCCACCGCCCCTGATGATCTAGCCCTAACCTATCTTTCTAGAATTTTCTCACATCCTGTTTCTCTAGAGACCCCAACCTCTGCCCACCTGTACCCAACTCTCCTTTCTCCAGGCCTTTGCACAACCTTTCCTTTTACCAAATCACCCTCCTTCTCTATCCCAGAACAGAAACCAAGTTCAGCCCCGTTCCTCATCTGCCCACCAGCCTTCCCTGACCCTTTCTTTTCAGTTCCCTTGCTGTCCCCTAACTCTTCTGCCCTTATCTACGTTAGATTATGTCTACCTATCTTATCTCTTTTATAAAACAAACTTTCTGGAGGAAGGCAGCATTGCAGATTTGCCTTTGCGCCCCTCCCTCGGCCTAGCAAAGCACCTCTCGCAGAGAATGCATTGCGTAACTATTAGTTAGCTCAGTTGGTGGTAGCATGGCTGCACACAC
Source organism: Arctocebus calabarensis (assembly GCA_963573935.1). Classification (NCBI taxonomy): domain Eukaryota; kingdom Metazoa; phylum Chordata; class Mammalia; order Primates; family Lorisidae; genus Arctocebus; species Arctocebus calabarensis. The sequence continues at coordinate 2,368 of CAUYON010155034.1, read as the reverse complement.
ACGTGTATCTGTCAGCTAGTGCAAGGCCAACATTCACATCTGTTAAAAATGTTCTGATAGATACGTATTTCTTCTCTCATTAAACAGCATATGTGGGTCCCATAGGCTCATACTCCCTACCTCTGTGGCTCCCAATGTAGTACAGGGCAAGTGCCTGACCCTTGGTCACCAGGAAGAGGGATGACATGGCCTCTGGACCCCAACTGCCAGAGGGTCTAATCCCAGCTCTGCCAATTATATCCTATGTAGCCGTGACTTCAAACTTTTACTTAATATCTTTATGTCTCAGTTTCCTCATCTGTAAGATGGAGATATAATTACTGTGTATTTCATGGAGTTATTTTAAGGATTAAATGAATTATTGAATGTAAAGTGGTGGTACTTGGAGGGTATGTGATACATGGAAAACTCCAGGTATTATTTTTCCTGGGCATTTCACACATCATACTCTTCCAGCAAGACTACACATTCCCTGAGAGAGTTTTCCATTCTTCTGGATTTCTTTTGGTGTACAAGGTAGTGCTGGGCATGACATAATGGTCTTTTCAAAGTTAATCAATTATTCATCTTTTTTTTTATTGTTGAAACATAGCTGAGTACATTAATGCAATCAAGGGGTACAATGTGCTGGTTTTATATACAATCTGAAACATTTTCATCAAACTGTTTAACATAGCCTTCATTTTCTTAGTTATTATATGAAGACATTTGTATTCTGCATTTAGTAAGTTTTGTCTGAACCCAACTAAGACCTACCATAGGTGTGGCCCCACCAATTTCCCTCCCTCCACCCATCCTCCCCCCTCCCCTCTCCTCCCTCACCACTTTCCTCATATTCTTAAACTATAATTGGGTTGTAGCCTTCATATGAAAGCTATAAATTAGCCTCATAGTAGGACTGAGTACATTGGATACTTTTTCTTCCATTTTTGAGATACTTTGCTAAGTCCAGCTCCATCCATGTAAACATGAAAGAGGTAAAGTCTCCATCTTTCTCTAAGGCTGCATAGTATTCCATGGTGTACATGTACCACAATTTATTAATCCATTCGTGGGTCAATGGGCACTTGGCCTTCTTCCATGACTTAGCGATTATGAATTGGGTTGCAATGAACATTCTGGTACAGATGTCTTTCTTATAATGTGATTTTTGGTTTTCAGGGTATATACCAAGTAAAGGAATTATAGGGTCGAATGGCAGGTCTAATTTTAGATCTCTAAGTATTCTTCAAACATCCTTCCAAAAGGAATGTAGTAGTGTGCATTCCCACCAGCAATGTAGAAGTGTTCCCTTTTCTCCACATCCATGCCAACATCTCTGTTTTAGGGATTTTGTTGTGTGGGCTAATCTTACTGGAGTTAGGTGATATCTCAGAGTAGTTTTGATTTGCATTTCCCTGATGATTAAGGATGGTGAGCATTTTTTCATGTATCTGTAGGCCGTGCACCTGTCTTCTTTAGAGAAGTTTCTCTTCAAGTCCTTTCCCTACCCTGAGATGGGACCACTAGTTCCTTTCTTGCTAATACGTTGAAGTTCTCTGTGTATTCTGGTTATCAAACCTTTGTCAGAGGCATAACTTGCAAATATTTTCTCCCATTCTGAGGGCTGTCTGCTGGCTATACTGACTATGTTCTTAGCTGTACAGAAGCTTTTTAGTTTGATCAAGTCCCAGTAGTTTATTTTTGATACTGCTTCAATTGTCCTCCTCATAAAATATTCACCCAAGCCAATTCCTTCCAGAGTTTTCCCTACACTTTCTTCTAATATTTTGATAGTTTCATGTCTTAAGTTTAAATCTTTAATCCAGTGAGAGGATTAGTTAATGGTGAGAGGTGTGGGTTTAGTGTTAGTCTTCTACAGGTCGCCAGCCGGTTCACCCAGCACCCTTTGTTAAATAGGGAATCTTTTGCCCACTGGATGTTTTTAATTGGCTTGTCAAAGGTCAAGTAACAGTAGGTAGCTGGATTCACCTCTTGGTTTTCTATTCTGTTCCAAACGTCTACCTCTCTGTTTTTGTGCCAATCCCATGCTGTTTTGATCACTATCGATTTATAGTAGAGTCTCCGATCTGGTAGCGTGATTCCTCCTGCTTTGTTTTTATTTGTGCATAATGTCTTGGCTATTCAAGGTTTTTTCTGATTCCATAAAAAATAAAGTATTATTTTTTTGAGATCTTTAAAATATGACAATGAAGCTTTGATAGGAATTGCATTAAAATTATATATTGCTTTGGGTAATATGGACATTTTAACAATGTTGATTCTTCCCAGCCATGAGCATGGAAGATTTTTCCACTTGTTAACATTTTCAGCTATTTCTTTTCTTAAAGTTTCATAGTTCTCTTTATAGAGATCTTTCACATCCTTT
>CAUYON010155030.1:0-38128 GCA_963573935.1 Arctocebus calabarensis | reverse complement strand
AAGATACGTAAAATTCAGACATGTAGGGGGAAAATGGTTATATCCATCCTCCTTAATTTTAGATGGTTAAGCTATTTCTTAAGTTACCAGCAAACTGGAATTTTGTTCAGTATGTAGATGATCATAATTTTTTTTTTTTTTGGCTGCAGCTGTCGTTGTTGGGCGGGCCCGGGCTGGATTCGAACCCGCCAGCTCAGGTGTACATGGCTGGTGCTTTAGCCTGTTGAGCCACAGGCGCCGAGCCAGATGATCATAATTTATTCATATTTGATGAGGAGGGAACTCATAATGCAGCCTCACTGTCTAGTCTGCAGATTACTGTAAAGAATAGTTTAATAATTAGGACATTAATTGGGAGGAAATCCCTAGTCATTGTAGTTTGGTACTTAGAGCACATCGTTGCTTTTTTTTTTTGAGACAGGGCCTCAAGCTGTCTCCTGGATAGAGTGCTGTGGCATCATAGCTCACAGCAACCTCCAATTCCTGGGCTCAAGATTGTCTCCTGTCTCTGTCTCTCAAGTAGCTGGGACACAGGTGCCCACCACAATGCCTGGCTATTTTTTGGTTACAGCCGTGATTGTTTGGCAGGCCCGGGCTGGATTCGAACCCATTAGCTCAGGTATATGTGGCTGGCGCCTTAGCCACTTGAGCCACAGGCGCCGAGCCACATCGTTGCTTTATATTCATTGACAAGTTACTCTGAAGATAAGTGGTTTGTCTAGCAGCAACTACTTTAATTGCACTAAATTGTTTTCATCTGGTTTATTTTTTGTAAAACATGGCCTAGAGTTATATACAGCAATATAAACTAATCTGCTTTTATATTGTCTGTGAAAAAAATCCTAGAAGGGTTTGTTTGATTTGTGTCTTATCACTGAAGATTTCATGGAATATATTGATTTATGTTAAGTGTTAAATTTGAGAACTGTAATGTGCAGATGCCTTTTATATATGAATAACTGATCTGACATGTAATTCTATTATTTAGTGTTTTATTATTTAATAATAACTTTCCTTCTTCGATAAAGTAGATAAAACAACCAAAGATTAAAAATAAGGCATGAGGCTTGGCGCCTGTGGCTCAGCGGGCTAAGGCGCCAGCCACGTACACCTGAGCTGGCGGGTTCGAATCCAGCCCCAGGGCCCGCCAAACAACAATGACAGCTGCAACCAAAAAATGGCCAGGCATTGTGGCAGGCACCTGTAGTCCCAGCTACTTGGGAGGCAGAGGCAAGAGACTTGCTTGAGCCCAGGAATTGGAGGTTGCTGTGAGCTGTGATGCCACGGCACTCTACCCAGGGTGACAGCTTGAGGCTCTGTCTCAAAAAAAAAAAAAAAAAAAAGGCAAGAAAAAAGAATCTGTTGGTATCTTATAATTCATAATAAGTGGACAGCTTGAAAACCTGACATTTTTGCATTGTAGAATTTTGATGAAAGGAGGCTATGTTTTTAAACTAAGACAAGCCTTTTTATTTTTATTTTAAAAATTGCCTTATAACTTACACAATTATAATATCAAATTAATGTTTTAAAATGTTTTTCAATTCTACTTAGTTTTCTCCTAAAATATTTGTTTTTTACAGGCATTCAGCAGAAATTTTCAGTGGTTACCTGCAACTATGAAGCTAGGAAATTTGGAGTTAAGAAATGTATGTCTGTCAGAGAGGCAAAAGAAAAGTGTCCACAGCTGGTACTAGTTAATGGAGAAGACTTGACCCGTTACAGAGAGATGTCTTACAAAGTTACAGGTACAAATTACAGGCAGTATACTTTTAGCATTAATCTTTAGGTAGGAGGCCTATTCACTAAAAAACTTTTTAAATGTAAAATGTCATAAATCATGTTCTTTTTTTTCTTAATAATCTTTTCTTTGGGGGCTTGTCCACTTTAAAAACTATATTATAGGATGATATATATAATGAGTAATGTTTTCAATAAAATGTATAATTGGAAGTAATTTGAACTATCACAACTGATAGATATATAGGCAAAAATGTAAACAAAGTTTAAAAATGAGTTAATGGGAGAATTTATTTTCAATGAATTATGAAAAAATATGATAATCTCTAATACGCTAATGGTAGTTGGGAGAGGCTTCTGTAATGTTTGATCAGCATAATTAAAAACTGATTTCAAATAAACTATTAGAAAAATAATGAGTATATTAATTTTTCTTAGATTTTTACATATATGTTACATATTAGAATGTAGCTAAACTCCCCCATGTTATGGTTTGGATTTGAGTCTTAGTGTTCTAGTAAATTAGAGGAAAGATGAAAATATGTGTACAAATATATATGGTTTCAAAATGTATAAGGATCAGTATTGTGTTTACTTTTTTCTATTTTTTAAAAATTAATTGTAGCAGTTTTCAGATGAAAAGGTTAGTATTTGTAATATACAGTTCTTAGAAATTAACAGGAAAAAGAAGCCTAATATTTAACTTCTACATGCTCATATGAAAGAAAATTCAATGAAATTCAAGTTGGGGACAAGGGGATGGGACAGTTTATTCACATCAGGTACGTTGCTTGGGAATACTTCCTGTGTGAAGAACACACCTACAACTTGGACTTTGACCTTACAAAAGCAAACTATGTAACCTAATTGATGTACTCCCATATTAATCTGAAATTAAAAAAAAAAAGTTGAACAAAAATGGACAAAGGGTATGAATAGTTAGTTGACAAAAAGGCCTACTCAGTGTCTAAGGATGTTTGAATTAGTAACGTTGTTTTATATCCATCATACTTGCCACAAAATAAAAACAATGTGATAAAAACAATTAAGAAACATTTGCTGAGATTAACAGTATGTAGTTTTTAACCCAGTGATATCACTGTTGGGAATTTATTAAATAGAAAAAAAATCATAAGTACTTAAAGACATGTAAAAAATATTTATTGTACCATGGTTTATAATTGGCAGAAATGTGAAAGGAAAAATGCCTATCAAGAGGAGAATGACAAAATAAATACTTCAATATGATGGACATAGCCATTAAAAAGAATACATTGGTGCAGTGCTTTGACTGATAGAGATATGCCTGACTGTGTGAATAAAAAGGCAATATACAAATTGTATATCACATTTTTCCAAGTGTGTAAAACAGTGGCCCTAACTCCTCCCCCATATGTATATGTTCGTTTGTGAACAAGAAGAGAAACACAGAAGTAAGTTTTTAACATTGATTAACTTGTGGCGGGAAAGAGATAGTGTAGAAATGGGAGGAAAAGAGAGGAAGGGATGGCCAATCAGAAGAGATTAAGACCGTACATCTACACAGTCTTGCAAAGTTGTGGTTGTGTCCAGATGATCAAGAACTGCAGAGCATTTTTAGTGTACACAGAAATGATTATATAACACAGACAATTCTGCGTCTTGCCTTTGTGCTTAATGATCTTTTGTATTGTTCATAGAAATCTTCCTTATTCTTTTTAATGCCTGCATAGTGTTCCATTGTATTTGTCTGATATTTAACCAGACCTTTAGTGACATGAAGGCAGTATCTTCCACTGTTGCTGCATAACTATTGTACCTTTTTTCCACTAAAATAGTCTTGTTTGATTGATAAATTATATTTTTTCCTGCATAGTAATGGATTATTATGCTATTACTATGCTTTTGTTCTAACAAATATATGCTGTAATAGACATTTTTAGGTAGAAATTTTGTCATGCTTTTAAGGGGACAGCTATAAGGAAAGTTTCTATTGCTGAATCAAATGTTACTTATATTTAAAAAAATTGTTTTGTTTTGTTTTGTTTTTTGAGACAGAGCCTTAAGCTGACACCTTGGATAGAGTGCTGTGGCATCACAGCTCACAGCAACCTCCAATTCCTGGGCTCAAGCGAGTCTCTTGCCTCTGCCTCCCAAGTAGCTGGGACTACAGGTGCTTGCCACAATGCCTGGCCATTTTTTGGTTGCAGCTGTCATTGTTGTTTGGCGGGCCCACGCTGGATTCGAACCCACCAGCTCAGTTGTACATGACTGGCGCCTTACCCCATTGAACCATAGGCACCGAGCCATATTTAAAATTGTGAATGCTGCTACATGTAGCACATGAGGTTTCCCCAGCATAGTATTAGCATGTATGAGAGTGTTAGGTAAAAAATTTGGCTGTTAGGTGAAAACTACTATTGCTGTACCTGTGGTACATTAAGTATCAGTGATAATAGTTTATTTATGATTTGGAAGCAGTGTGTCAAAGAATAAACTACAGTCGCTTAGGTAAGTAGTATAACATAGAAGACTGAGCTGAATATACTGCCATGAGTAACCACTTTGGGAATGCTTTTTTTTTTTTTTTTTTTTTTTTTTGAGACAGAGCCTCAAGCTGTCACCCTGGATAGAGTGCTGTGGCATCACAGCTCACAGCAACCTCCAATTCCTGGGCTCAAGAGGGTCTCTTGCCTCCGCCTCCCAAGTAGCTGAACTACAGGTGCCTGCCACAATGCCCAACCATTTTTTGGTTGCAGCTGTCATTGTTGTTTGGCAGCCCAGGCTGGATTCAAACCCACCAGCTTAAGTGTACATGGCTGGTGCCTTAGCCTGTTGAGCCATAGGCGCCGAGCCGGGGAATGCCATTTTTTAACTTGTTGGAAAATATTGCCTCTATTCAAAATGTGGTACATAAAAAAAGTCAACTGAGCTCTTTATTAAAGTTAATTTAGAACTGTGACCATATGTGAAACCTTTACCAATATATTTGATATATTTTTAAGCATTGAATTTAGTCTAGTTAAAACATCAATTACATATATACTCCGATGTTATTTTAATTGTAGAATTGTTGAAAGAATTTAGTCCAGTTGTTGAGAGACTTGGATTTGATGAAAATTTTGTGGATCTAACAGAAATGGTTGAGAAGAGACTACAGCAGCTTCAGAGTGATGAACTTTCTACAGTGAATGTATCAGGCCATGTGTATAATAACCAGTGTGAGTGGGTTCTTACTCATTTTATTTATTAACTGAAAGTACATACCTTTCTTAAAATTCAGTGAGTTTGCTCTGCCATTCTGAAGGACTTACACATTTTGTTGGAGGTATATTTTATCAGTAATATGTCTAGAATAACTAAAATTAGGTGTTGCTATTCCATAGTAAGTATTAAGATTTAATGATATGTGGTTTAATTCTCCATTCACTTTTCATCTGTTTAAAAAGTCCATCTGTTAAAAAAGCCATACTAGCTGGGTACAGCAGCCTGCACCTATATTCCTAGCTACTTGGAAGGCCAAGGCAGGAGCATCACTTGAGTCCAGAAGTTCTAGTCCAACCTGGGCAACATAGTGATATCCCATCTCTAAAGCAAACAAAAAGCCATACTTCTTCAGGTCATCTTTAAGTTGCAAGTGTTGGCTTGTTAATATGCTTTTTAGAATAATTTTTGGTTCTCCTAAAATGATCTGTAAACAAAATTTTGAGGTAGTCTAAATTTGCCTTTAATGTGTCTTTTATGTTTCCTTCTATTCCCCTGAGGCACTGAGACCCTCTTGTTGCTCTGCGACTTCTCATGTTACCACTTTGGGAATCCTGTCCAAGCCATCTGCTGTGTGCTAACATCTTCTCCAAGCTCCTATTTAGTCAGTTCAACTACTCTTTGCCAGTTCTTAGCAAGCAAGCAGAATGTTTTATCTCCTTCAGATATTAAAGTGTGAATGACTGGTGATGCTTTCAGGTAGATTTGACTTTGAAAATAAGCTACAGTAGGCTTATTAGGCCAGTGACTAATTAGGCTTTCAGACATCTTGTGATTCAGCTGGTAACTCCTGTACCTTACCACATGTAAGACAAGTTACTCTGGTTTGGTGTGAGACTCAACTAAACTTCTTGCTTCTAGCTTTCAGCGTTTCTTTTTACCCCCTTTTTTGTGACCTGGGCATCAGTCTCCAGTATAGTTCTCCACCAAAAACAAGGAGTAGAGCTGCAGTTTCAAGAGGACATGAAGCTTTTCATGTGTCTTTTGTACCTGTGCTCTTTGGTCACTTTCAAGGGCTAAGTAACGAGAAGATTCCAAATACATTTCTATATGACTTTTAAAGCAAATTAACAATTTATTGGTTTTAGAATATATCATATAGAGTTAGATTTTATATCCCCCAAAAGAAAATGTCCAATTATTTATTAAGTTTTCCTTTTCCACACAAGATTTTATTAAAAAATGTTTTCTGATCCTACAGAAAAGTTGATAGTATAGTCCACTGATTACCTCTTATGTCCTTTTTTGTAGGTATACCAGGTGTTACCATTTTGCCAGATTTGTTTTCTCTGGCTTGCTCTGTGGACTGGTTGCTTGATGAGCCTTTTGAAAGTAAACTGCTGGCTCAGTGCCTGTAGCACAGTGGTTACGGCCCTGGCCACATGCACCAAGGCTGGCAGGTTCTGGCCAGCTAAAACAACAGTGACAACTCCAACCAAAAAATACTGGGCATTGTGGTGGGTGCCTGTAGTCCCAGCTCCTTGGGAGGCTGAGGCAAGAGAATTGCTTAAGCCCAAGAAGCCCAAGAGTTAGAGGTTGCTGTGAGCTATGATGCCATAGCACTCTTAATCTACACTGAGGGTGATATAGTGAGACTCTGTCTCAAAAAACAGTAAATTGGAGACATCATGACATTCATCTCTAAATACTTCTAGCATGAGTCTCTTGAGGATAACAGTAGTTTCACATAACTCTAATACCATTTTACACCTAAGGAAATATATTTCTATATAACTTTGCTACACGTTTTATAAAAGATCTCTTAAACCAGGGGTGCCCAACCTTTTTTTTTTTTTTCTCTCTGCCATACATTGGAAGGAAAAAAGTTGTGTTGGGCTAAACAGTAAATGCACAAATACTGAGGAAAGCTGATTAACAAAAAAATGTCAGTGCATATTTTTCATGATAACTGATACCTCAGATAAACAAAAAAAAGTCCTCAGAAAATCAGCATGTGGCCCACGGGCTGCAGGTTGGACTCCTGTGATTTAAACTATGTGCAGGTATAAATTGTTTTCACCTTCATATGCAGCTGGTACGTGAAGTTTAGATTCAGGTCTTTAAATCTATGGTACTAGCATTCTTATTGTACGATGATACTTTTATGCTTACTTGCAAGCAAATGTGAATAAAAGTTACTAATATCAGTAGGAATATTTATGAAATCAGTTTTCATAATCTGCTTATTATTAAGCACGCCCAGCCTATTTGCTGTTATAGGCCCTTGGAATTCACTTGTATTTGTTTACTTTACAGTATTCCTATAAAGAATGAAAGAGATCAGTAATAAGTGTGTAACAGGGTGGTGGTGCTGTCTTAGTCTGTTTTGTGTTTCTATAACAATACCTAAGACTAAGGTAATTTATAAAAGAAAAGGTTTATTTGGTTCATGATTCTGATGGTTGGAAAGTTCAAGATTGGCGTCTGCATCTGGCGAGTGCCTTAGGCTGCTTCCATTCATGGAAAGTGAAGAGAGCTGGTGTATCACATGAGGAGGGAGGAAACAAGGTAGGGGGGAAATGCCAGGCTCTTCTAAACAACCAGCTGGTGTGGGAACTAATAATGAGTGAGATCTCATTCACCCCTGAGGGAAGGCATTAATCTATTCATGAGGAATCTACCCTTATGACCCATTAGGCCCCACCTCCCAACTTTGGAGATTAAATTTCAACGGAAGGTTTGGAGGGAACAGACATCCAAACCATAGCAGGTAGTGATAATGGCAGTGGCAGTGATGGTTTGAGATATAGATGGACTAAGCTCATACCTTTTAAAACTTTTTTATAAAAAAGAAAATTAGGGCAGTGCCTGTGGCTCAAAGGAGTATGGCTCTAGCCCCATATAGTGGAGGTGGCGGGTTCAAATCTGGTCCCCACCAAAAACTGCAAAAAAAAAGAAAATTAAAAATTTTTTTGTGACTTTTGCCAACATTCACTGTTTTTATAGGTGTAAACCTGGATGACATCTTGCACGTCAGGCTACTTGTTGGATCTCAGATTGCAGCAGAGATGCGGGAAGCCATGTATAATCAGTTGGGGCTCACTGGCTGTGCTGGAGTAGCTTGTAATAAACTATTGGCAAAATTAGTTTCTGGCATCTTTAAACCAAATCAGCAAACAGTATTATTACCTGAAAGTTGTCAAGATCTTATTCACAGTTTGAACCACATAAAGGAAATACCTGGTAAGACTATTATATATGAAAAATATATATTAGTTTTATTGTATTTTTTAATTTTATAAGTTATAAACACAGTATAATTGATTCTTAGACAAAGTACTTGGAGAAAACCAAAAAATTATATTTTCTGAAACAAACCTGTATTTGGAAATATGTGGAAGTACTTTTCTAGTTTAATTTACTTTTGAATAGTTAGAATATGATCATAAAAATTATAATGTAGAAACATATGGTCCTTTATTTCTAGTCCCTTGTTCATACTTTTCCACTGACCATTGCTTCTGGAGAGGGGAATTTGTCTTTTAATCACTCTCTTTGGGATTATATATAAAATGTCAGGACTATAGCAGAACTTCCAAAACATCTAGACCAAGTTCTTCATTTTAAAGAGGAAGAAATGGATTTCCTTGAGGGGTTCAGTGACCTGTTTAGGTCAGGGGCAAGTGTATAGCTTTTAAGATCAAATGCTTTTAAGTTCAAGTTCTTATAGACCATCAATAATGGATAAGTTGAACTTGATTTCTCTGTTATTACCAGGGAATAAGATGTTACAAAAGAATTCTGTGGAAGCACATTGTAAGACAACTGAAAATCAGTCTTTTAGATGTCATAACTTTGTATTTTTAACTCATATTTTTGTGATTACAAAATGTATTATATACTGCCTTGCCTTCCTTAGTGTAGTATAATTATAATTTGAAGTTTTTTGAATGACTCTGGTTCTGTGTTCTGAAGAACAATGTCAGGTTATAATAAATTGAGGACTGTATACTGATGCAAAATGTTTTTGTTGGCTTTCCTTTTGAGTTCTTGTATCCACTTTTCCCCCCAGGCTTTCTACTTTTTCCTTCCTTGCCAAATGGCCAACCTTTTAAAATTTCTGCTGTGAAAATAACTGTCATTCTGCTTTAATAATACCCCAGTACACTCATGTTCTCTAACTTACTGCCTTAACAGCATAAGAAAACCAGAAAACTGTCGAACTTTTTTAAAAATAGAAGTACTAAAGAGATGCTAATTGGCTTAAGTATTTTCTTTAGTGAATAAAGTAAGACTGAGTTAGTACAATAATTTTGTGTTAGGAATTTTGCTCGTAAGATTTTTTTGATTGTTTGCTGTCTGGATTTTAGTTGCATTCTGAGTGGTAAATATTGCTAGATGTGAGTTGTGGATGAATGTTTGGTGTTGTGTATAGGAATCAACCTACTAGGTTAACCTAATAAGTGCACGTTAATTAATTTAAATTGCTTTAATGACAATCTTTTTTTTACATTAATAATCATGACTCCTGAATTACTTCTGTAGCATTATACAATAGGTGGCAAAAATTTCATTTTAGCAAGAAAGCATTTATTGGCTATCCCTGTATTCATTATAGTACACATGTTGTGAGAGCTTCAGAGAGGTACATACAACTCAGGGGCCCTGAGTAGAAGAGCAACCTAATTTACAATGGCATTTGATCTTAGCAAAATAACTATAGTCCCTCCCTTATCTGTGGTTTCTCTTTCCTCAGTTTAAGTTATTTCAACTAAGCATAACTTAAACTAAGAAAAGAGAAACCACAGATAAGGGGGAACCATAGTTATTTGAAAATATTAAGGTATTAAAATATTAAGGTTTGAAAATATTAAGGTATTTAGACAGACCAAATTCACATAACTTTTATTATGGTGTATGTTATATTTCTTCCATTTTATTTTTAGTTATTATTGTTAATCTCTTACTGTGCCTAATTTGTAAGTTAAACTTTGCACAGGTGTGTAGTGTAAGGGAAAAAAAAAAATACAAGGTTTGATACTGTCTGCAGTTTCAGGAATCTATTGAGAGTATTGAAAAGTATCCACATGGGTAAGGGGAGACCACTGTATTAATTATAGAACTTAAAGATATGACTTAAATATGTTTATAGTATTTTAATTAGCATTATTTTAGGGGGAAAAGCTATTATAACACTATACACATTTATTTTTGTTTAGGTATTGGCTATAAAACTGCCAAACGTCTTAAAGCACTGGGTATCAGTAGTGTGCACGATCTCCAAACCTGCTCCTCCAAAATATTAGTAAAAGAATTAGGAATGTCAGTTGCTCACCATATCCAGAAGCTCAGTTTTGGAGAGGATGACTCTCCTGTGACACCCTCAGGACCACCTCAGGTACATGGTAACATTTATCTTAACTGAGTACTGATTCCTACATTATTTGTGATAAAAATTTCTACATTTAGTACCACGTTCTTACTATTCTGTTTGTTAGGTTAGCATATAATCCCTTTTCTATGGGAAGGCTGATTTATTATATCAGATTAATAAATACTATTAAATTGAATTTTAAGCATTAATATTTTTAAGTTTCAAGTTAGCTACTTAGATCGGATGTGGTACAACTTAATTTTAATAGCTTAGAATCTTTTAAAACTCTCTTTTTTAGAGTAGTCCACTAATTTAGGAAATGAGTAAGGACATAATCACCCAGTTAACACCAAGGGATTTTCTTCCTTTCTGACAAGCACTTTACTAAGTGCTTCATGTGCATATGTCCATTTAATCTTCACAATAAACCTTTGAGGTAGGTTGTGCCATTGTTCACTTCCTTCCCTTTTCTCTTTCCTTTTATTTAAGATGAGGATACTATACTTGGAAAGGTTAAAACAACTTGTGTTAGGATAAATTCAGATTTAAATTCTAGAGGGCTAAGAGCTTTGCTTTTATCATAAAGTAAAGCTTGGAGTTGGTGCTAGAGCTTTATAATTTTCCTGACATCCAGTACACTTTCTAGTGGGCTACAATAACTTGCAGGTGGAAAATAGTTCATATAAATGAAATAAATGCCTCAAACTAAGTAAAAGAGATAAGTTAGTAAAGAATGTATTGAATATTTATTGGACACACACATTGTTAATCGTTGAATATACTTATTTGAGTTTACATTAAGTTTTATTTACACTTCTTTGATAGTCCTTTAGTGAAGAAGATTCATTTAAAAAATGTTCATCAGAAGTTGAAGCCAAAAAAAAGATTGAAGAACTACTTGCTAGTCTTTTGAACAGGTAATTTTCAATCCATTTTGCCAAGTCATTTTCTATATTCATTTAATACTTAATATCTTATCTTGGAATTACAGATTAACTAGAGACTAAACAGTTTTATAGGTGTAAACCTGGATAACATCTTGCACGTCAGGCTACTTGTTGGATATCATGGATTTATCATGGGACTTGTCTGAATTATAGACTATTGTTGATAATCTTAGTAATACGGGTTATACTAAGGATCTTTAAGCCTCAGAGAGTTACCTAAAGGGGGTTTATGGATATCTATAATAATCCTAGACCTTTTCTAGTCCTTTGGTGAGAAGGATGAGGTTTTAATTTTTCCCTGTCTAAATTGCAAAGTCAGTGCCTAATAGTTAACTTGCCTTTTGGTAAGAGATTAAAAATTCAAAGGAATAATTCTGTCATAATTTAAAAACTCTGTATCTAGGAACAAGTATATAAATCTGTGATGGTTGAGCATAAGAAATTATTAAAGCAGCAGTAGTGGAGGAAGCAGAAGAACCCTCTCCTTTCCCTCAGACTGTGTGAGAGGATGTAGTGTCAGAGGAAGGAATGGCAAAATGGGGCTGTGTGTGAGCAGTGTGAATAGTTGCAAGTGTGTGCAGGGGTTCTCATCTGTAAGCACCCAGAGGTGTGGGGATTGTGAATATATAAATAGCATAAGATAAACTGGATGAGAATGTTTTTTGATGCTCATTAGCAGGCATCACACCTGTACTTCTTAGTACTCCACAGAAGAATATTATCTTTTTCTTTTCTTTGATTCTTTTTTTCTTGTTAGGAATTTCTCAAATTGGGGTATCAGGGTCTAACAGTTTAGAGTAGGTCGGCTGCTTTGATGATTCTAGCAGGGCTGACTATAGCTACAAAAAATAGATTTTGGGCCCGGTGTAGTGGCTCATACCTGTAATCCAAGCACTCAGGCTGAGGTGGGTGGATGGCTTAAACTCAGGACTTTGAGACCAGTCTGAGCCCGAGTGAGACCCACTCTCTACTAAAAATAGGAATAACTACCTGGTGTCATGGTGGGCACCTGTAGTTCCAGCTACTTGAGAGGCTGAGGCAGGAGGATCGCCAGAGCCCCAGAGTTGGAGGTTGCTGTGAGGTATGACACCACAGCACTCTATCCAGGGCAACAGAGTGAGTCTCTGTCTCAAAAGAAGAAATAGATTTTGAATAGCTCCAAGTCTCAGAAAACTGATGAAGTAAAATTTCATACAGCTTGCTGTCACATGCACTATGTTGCTCAGCTCTGCAACTGACTGTTGGCTCTATGCAGTGGGGCTGGCTGTATGGCCCAGTTCCAGCAATATGACTCAGGCTGGGACTGCGAGTGTGCTAGTGAAACTGGGTCATTTGCTGTGCTTTAGCTAAATGGAAGCCTGCTCGGAAATGCCTAGCCATTGGAAACAGTTCTTCACTTAGAGAAACCACAAGAAGTGTTAGGTTTCACAGGTTCTCTTGAAGAATGAGCCCAGAAGCGCCTGACCCTGTGAAACATGAGGTATCAGCCATGTATCCACATTGCAGCTTGTCAGTTCCTTTTCCCACACCATGGCCCTTATTTCAGTGACTGAAATGCATTACCATCTCAGTGACTGGCAAAAAAATAATTACAAATATGTGTATGTATGTATAATTATCTTTTTCTTTAGAGTATATGATGACTAATACTGTAAGCATGTAAGAAGTGTAAGTAAAACTGTGAGGTTTTAATCATTCCTCTAGCTACTAGTTTAAGATTGCTTATGATACAACCTTTTTCTAGTGAGCTTAATTAGCATATCACATTCTTTGAATTGCATAATTAATAGAACAAGTTTAACTGGAAGATATTTAAACTAGTAACTTTATAGGAAGTGTTTAAGATATTTTATTATTTTACTTAAATAGCCACAATAAGTTTTGTGATAAAGCAATGAGATAGTAAAAAATTATTTACTATAGGGAGGCGCCTGTGGCTTAAAGGAGTAGGGTGCCTGCCCCATATACTGGAGGTGGTGGGTTCAAACCTGGCCCTGACCAAAAAAAAAAAAACTGCCAAAAAAAAAAATTATTTATTGAATTTTTCCAGTTTGAAATCTGCAAGTTAAATATGTTTAATAACGTGCAATATGTGCATTTTATGTTTGAGATTTGGTTTTATATGCATTGCCATAAAAAGGAAAATATCCTTAATGATGTTTAGTTTTTCCAGTAATTATAGTTTTCTGCTTTTCAAATCATTAAAACTTTTTATTTCAACACTGAAACCAAGACCATTTGGAGGGAACTCTTAAGGTGCATGTGTATGGTCTTACCTTCCTAAATATGGTACGTAATTGATCTTTCAAGGTATTGCTCTAATGTGCAATTATGCAGTGGTGGAATTTCTGGCTCTCTTGGAGTTGGGCAGTGTTCTTGACTTTAACAAAAGTGGTCCTGTTCTGCAAAAAGTATTTCTTTTTGTAATCTCATTTTATAAGAAAAAAGTTACAAAAAACTTTTGGTACTTTTTTCTTATTTCCTTCTGTTAGTGAATGATTCTCTCAGTTCTAAAATTTCTTGTCGATTTTAATTTGTTGCTTTTAGTTATGTTTTGGATTATAAAACAGTTTGTTGAATTATGTCTTCTTTCTGCTTTGTTTTTGAGAATACTCAATTCTGAGTAAGACCTGAGAGCCTTACATTTAAAATGTCAGAGAAGGGCGGCACCAGTGGCTCAATATGTAGGGTGCTGGCCCCATATACCGAGGGTGGTGGGTTCAAACCCAGCCCTGGCCAAACTGCAACAAAAAATTAGCCGGGTGTTGTAGCGGGTGCCTGTAGTCCCAGCTACTCAAGAGGCTGAGGCAAGAGAATTGCCTAAGACCAGGAGTTGGAGGTTGCTGTAAGCTGTGTGATGCCACGGCACTCTACCGAGGACGACAAAGTAAGACTCATCTCTACAAAAAAAAAAAATAAAAAAAAAATATAATAAAGTTTCAAAGCATTAGTACATAGACTTCATTGATACTTATTTGGGTGTTCAAGGACCTTTATTGCTTACTATTTAGTTATTTACTGGGTATATAATTGTTATCATATATGACACCTGTAGGTAAATAAGGTGTTTGTTATACTTTTTTTTTTTGCAGTTTTTGGCTGGGGCTGGGTTTGAACCCGCCACCTCTGGCATATGGGGCTGGTGCCCTACTCCTTTGAGCCACTCCTTTGAGAAGTCTTTAGGTAATAATTTTTCTAATTTCTTATTTCCACTTTCTCTTTTTGTAGAGTATGCCAAGATGGAAGGAAACCCCACACAGTAAGACTAACACTCCGTCGTTATTCATCTGAGAAGTACTGGAGTCGTGAGAGTCGTCAGTGCCCTATTCCTTCCCATGTAATTCAGAAATTAGGAAAAGGTCTGTACTAGTTTTCTAAGACTTTTATTGGCATACAGGATTATATGTAGTATGTACCCTGATGGGAAAAAAAAATTTATTAGCAGGTTGAACAAAATAAACTTAGAATTAGAAAGATGCTCCCAAAATGTAGAGTCTTCATAGGTAGTGAGAAATTAAAATTTTTATTCTATCAGGCATTTTTACTATAAAACTTTGTCATTATTTTTAAATAGATAATAAAAGTAAAGACTCAGTTAAGAATGTTTTCCCAGTTCAAGGAAAACAAAACTATGATAATTATGGGGTATGAGATAACTTCTTCGTGGACATTTAGGTTGTTTCCATTTTGGAGCTGTTATTAAAAATGGTGCTGTGCCTGGGCATGGTGGCTCATGCCGGTAATCCTAGCACTCTCGGAACCTGAGGTGTGTGGGTTGTTTGAGCTCAGGAGTTCAATACCAACCTCAGCAAAGGCAAGACTCTGTCTCTACTAAAAATAGAAAAACTGAGGCAAGAGGATCTCTTGAGCCCAGAAGTTTGAGTATGCTGTAAGCTATGATGATGATGCCATGGCACTCTATCCAGCGTGACAGTGAGACTCTGTCTCAAAAAAAAGAAATGAACATCTGTGTGTAAATCATTGGGTGGATAAATGTTTCATTGAGTGGATTGCAAGGAATTACGGGGTCATATAACAAGATGAACTGTTTAAGAAATTGCCAAACTTTTTTCCAAAGTTGTTAGCAGTTTACATTCTCTCCAGCAAAGTATGAAGGTGCCAGTTTTTCATATCCTCACCACCATTCTGTCTTATTAGTATCCTTTAATTGCAGTTGCTGATAGTGGTGTGTAGTAATATTGAGGTTTTTCTTTTGTGGGTAGTGCTTTGGTTTCATATCTAAAAATTCTTTGCCTAACTTAAAGATCACAGACATTTTCTCTTTGGTTTTATAGTTTTCTTTCTTTCAATTTATAGTTTTAAGTTTTATGTTTAGGTTGATTTTGAATTAATTCCTTACGTGTAGTGTAAGGTAAAGACATGTAGACATCCAATTACTCCAGTAGCATTTGTTAAAAAGACTATTTTTTTATGTTCTTGCTTATTTTTTATTTTTATTTCCTTGCTTTTTTGTTGTTGTTGTTGTTGTTGAGACAGAATCCTACCCTATGGTCTGAGCAGAGCGCAATGGCATCATAGCTCACTGCAACCTCAGACTCAGGCTGTGGGCATCCCTCTGCCTCAGCCACCAGAAGCCGGATTACAGGTGCTGGCTGTGGTGCCCAGCTGGTTGTGTGTGTGTTTTTAATGAGTCGGGTCTCACTCTCATTATTCAGGCAAGTCTCGAACTTCTGATCACAAGCAATTCTCCCTCCTCAACCTCCCACAGTGCTGGGATTATAGGCATGAGCCACCACACCCAGCAAAAAAATAAAAAGGACTATATTTTATCCCTTGAATTGTTAGGCATCTTTGTCAAAAATTTATGAACAAAAAATACAAGTTTTCATTTCTTGATTTTTTTGTTTTATTGATCTGTATGTTTATCCTTATACCCATTCTGCCCTATTTTGTTTACTAAAATTGAAAAATTAAAATTGAAATTAGGTAGTTCAAGTTCTCTGGCTTTGTTCTTTTTCAAAAAATTGTTTTGGCTATTTGTAGTCCTAGACTTTTGTCTATGGAAAGATTTTAAAATAATAATAATTTGATTTATTTTTTAGACATCTATTGAGATTTTCTGGTTTTTTGGAGTCAGTTTTTTCTTAATAATTTCTGTATTTCATCCAAGTTGCTTTATTTGTTGGCATGAAGTTAATATTCTCTTTAATACCTTTAATTTTTGTAGGCTCTATAGTGTTACTTTCTTTTTCATTCCTGATTTTGATAATTGAAGCCTTTTTTCCTTTGTCATTCAAGCAAAGACTTATCAATGCAATTTCTACCAAGATCAATCATTCAGAGTCATTGATTTTTCTGTTCTTTTTCTACTTTTTATTTCATTTATTTCTAGTAGGCTGTGTTGTATCCCTCCTGGGTGTGCATGTAGCCATTTCTGTCAGTAGTGTGTAAAGAGCTTCGGTCCTGTCTGGTCTCTGTCTCAGATGCATGCAGTCTCCCAGTCCGCTAGGGTTGTGAGGAGAGCTTATCTAGTTTCTCTGTGGTTCTGTCATTTCTAGCTCTCTAAGTTAAGTTTCTGGCATGTCCACTTAGCTGTCACTTAGTTGTGGGATTTCCCCATTCATTTTCTACCAGGTTTACTCATTTTACTGACAACACCACTGAGTGTGGGCTTTTCCTCTCTGCCTCAAATCAGGTGTGTTTCCTCTGGCAGTGAAGCTGCTGGCTTTTACAGCCAGCCTCACCCTGGCAGAACTATTATACCAACCAAGCTATGTAAAGGGGAATCAGAACAGTCCCAGCCAATGAGGCTGTTCTCTCCTACTTTACTTAACAACTAGCAGCTTTTTATAAATCAGTGCTTCTCACTTTGTTTGCTTTTGATTCATTTCCAGATTCCCAAAATGGTTGTTTTTGACAGTTTTATTCAGTTTTATAGTAGGTTTTTAGACAGAGGATTTTCTTACCACATCACTCTACCATAACCAGAAGTCCCATATTTTAAATCTTTTGGAAACTTTTAACCTATTTGTCATTTATTATTAATGTTGAAATGTCCCAGTTTAGTATATAATGTTTAGATGCCCTGTGATACTTATTTAGGATTTTAATGTCTAAATCTAAGCAATCTAAATTATGTTAAGCTCTTTATGTTAATTATGATATATGTTAGGTAAAATCTCCTTAAATATTTTATTTAGGAAATTATGATGTGATGACCCCAATGATTGATATACTTATGAAACTTTTTCGAAATATGGTGAATGTGAAGATGCCATTTCATCTTACCCTTCTAAGTGTGTGCTTCTGCAACCTTAAAGCATTAAATACTGCTAAGAAGGGGTTTATTGATTATTATTTAATGCCATCATTATCAACAACTTCACACCCTGACAAGCCTGGTTTTGTAAGTACACTCTTTTTAGGTTTTCTAAAGCACACTTCTTACTGCATTTGTGTGATTAAATTATAAATCTAAGTTACTGTTTGACTGGTGTGGTTTAGGGATTGTTTTGGGTGATGTCATTTGGATGATTTACTTGTTTATAGTACCTCTCATGTTACGGTTACTGGCCTTAAATATATTGTGATACTGTTCAGGTGATTTATTCATAGTACTGATCATATTATATAGATAGGCCTTAAACATGCTGTGATCTAAAAAGAAAAGATAAACTTCACTGAATAAAAGTGAAAACCATTATGGTTTGGAAGTGTTAACACATTTTTATAAGAATATTTAGGAATATGATAGATTAGGTCATAAATATAAAAATATTTTCAGATATTAGAAATTAAACCTTTTTGTCTGTCAGTTTATACATAAGCTTCCAGTACCCTTCCCACAATTGTTTTTTGTTGAAGTATTTAAATTTTCTTGGTTCTGAAATTGTGTTGAATTCAATATTCAATATGTTGAATATTGATAGAATTCACTACTCATTTTACAGTTGTAAAATTAACATTGTAGTAATAGAGAGGCAAAAGCTAATCACATTTTTAAATGATGATAACAAAACCCGCTTACTGTACAAGCGAACCGCTATTTAGTAAATGTAGGATGTCTTAGAAAATAATCACATTTTGCTGAATTAGTGATGATTAACTCTTAATTTAAACTATTTCTATTTTCCTCATTTTTTATTGTTTAGTCAGTAATTTTAGTAATATTCTTATTTCCATTTAAGTTTAAAGTGAGAACAGAATAGTGTTATAAAAATAGCAAATAAAGACTATTTTCAAATTACTTTTTCCTGTGACTCTTTTTTGCCATTT
This sequence comes from Arctocebus calabarensis, assembly GCA_963573935.1. Classification (NCBI taxonomy): domain Eukaryota; kingdom Metazoa; phylum Chordata; class Mammalia; order Primates; family Lorisidae; genus Arctocebus; species Arctocebus calabarensis. The sequence continues at coordinate 19,648 of CAUYON010155030.1, read as the reverse complement.
ATTAAATTTTAAAAGGTATTTATATTTTGCATTTTAATTAATCTGTGGAATGGGAATTAAAGGTCTTTATAGTGGCAATAGAGAAGTAAATGTAAGTGAAATCACCGTGCATGTATTTGGCATACAGTTGGTGCTCAATCTCTTCTACTCCTTTTACTTTTTTGAAGTTAATATCATGTTGATGTGGCTGTGTTTACCTTTCTGTGGTGCCTACAATTAGATGGGAGATTTAAGTAAAAAACTTTATATAGAAAAATTACACAAGTTAGAGTTAAAGGTATTTTTAAATTACTATTTTATGTAAATGTAAAATAGTGTTATATCTTACTGATGTTGAATTTTTACTATAGAAACTTTTTTCTTTCTATTAAATATTGCCGTACAGAACATAACTTATGGGACACTAGATCCTCATACTCCATGTATGTATTTTTTAAAACATACCCTTCGTTAGATTACTTACTTTTTTTAGGTTTACCATTGTTTTATTTACAGAATTTGGCTACATGATTGTTATGATCTACCCTGGTCTCCAGATGTCTATTTACTTCTGGTTTGCTATCTAGGAAGGAACCCTCTTCTTAGAATAGTGAACAAAAACCCACACAATGATGTGACTAAGTGTGAAGGGGGATCTCCAGTTGTTTGGAAGTGGCTACAAGGATTGAGTTGTTGAGTAGGATAAAAGCGTGTTGTCAGATGATAGCTACAGTATAGGTACACATAGCAGCATGGATATTTAAAAGATATCAGATTCCTAAATTATTCTGTTATTTTTGTGTTTTAGAAAATGAAAGACACACATATGGAAGATTTTTCCAAAGATAAAGAAATAAACCATGATTTTCTACCAAGTGGAAAAATTGAAAGTACAAAGACTGAGGAGTCTCCATTAGATACTACGGCTTTTCCTAAAGGAAAAGATAATAATGAATCTCCGCTGTGTTCACTTCCTGAGGGTGTTGACCAAGAAGTCTTCAAGCAGCTTCCAGTTGATATTCAGGAAGAAATCCTGTCTGAAAAATCTAGAGAAAAATTTCAAGACAAAGGAAGTTTGAGTTGTCCATTACATGCCTCTAGAGGAGTATTATCTTTCTTTTCTGCAAAACCAACACAAAGTAGTCCCATAAATCCCAGAGATCATTTATTCAGTAGCAAACAGGTATCCTCTGTATCTTCTTGTGTACCTGGAACATCAGGCTTAAATAGCAGGAGTTCATCTTATCTGTCTAGCCAAAAGGATTATTCATATTATTTAGATAATAGATTAAAAGGTGAACGAATGAGTCAAGGACCTAAAGAGCTTCAAGGATTCCAATTTTCAAATACAAACCCTGCTGTATCTGTTTTCCATTCACTTCCAAATTTGCAGAGTGAGCAGCTTTTCTCCAAAAAACGAACTACAGATAGTTGTCATAAGCAAACAATGGCCTCTAGGCATGAAGGACTTACAGAAAATAGAGAGCAAGATTCATTTGATGAGAAAATCGCCTTTCCTTCTGACATTGATCCTCAAGTTTTCTATGAACTACCAGAAGATGTACAGACGGAACTGTTGGCTGAGTGGAAGAGACTGGGACCAGATTTTCCCATTGTACATAAATAAGCATGTTTAGAAGAAACATCTAAAAAGCAAAGGAGTACTATTGTTCTAAGAGTAACAGTTTATTAAGCACTTCTAAATTAAACACTAATATATGTTAATTAAATAAAATATATAAAATAATACGTTAAACAAATGTAAAATATTTCAGATAAATCAATGATAGTTGGGGGAAGTAAATTCTGGCACAAAGCATAAAAATGTTCATAACAAGAAATAATGTAAAATATTATCTTCCTTTATTTCTAAACCTATATTGCTTTTCAATAAAAAGAATACCATGGTCAACACTAGTACATTTTTAAATAAATTGTGGGGGAGATAATAGATGCCAGTGTATAGATATACTGTATAGAAAATAAGCAAAGAATGGGTATAGTTGCTCATTCCTATAATTCCAAAACTTTGGGAGGCTGAAATGTTAAGATCCCTGGAGGTTGGGAATTGAAGACTAACCTGGGAAATAGCAAGACTCTATCTCTTAAACAATAATTATTTTAAACAGTTGGGTATGGTGGTGCATGCCTGTAGTCCTAGCTATCTAGGAGGATGAAGTAGACATTGCATAGGATTACTTGAGCCCAGGAGTTTAAGACTGCAGTGAGCTATGATCACTCCACTGCATTCTAACCTGGGTGAGAGAGTGAGACTCATTCTTTAAATAAATAAATAGATGGATAGGTAGTCAAGTGCTATTCTGTAGTGAAGAATAATTTTTTTCTTTGAAATATGGAATGTATCAAGAAATCACAACCAGTTGGGAAATGACCAAATGGGAAATTCTCTGTGAGTTGGTGCACTGTTGTGATGCAAGAGCAATGAGTCGGCCCAGATTTTTTCAATTAAGATTTTCCTATCTGTTCTGTATTGATGCTTACTTTGTCTTCTATGCTTCTCACAGTCAGCTTATGACTTTGATGGACAATTTTATGAATTTTTGCAATGTTTTCTGCAGTTCTGCTTGTTACTGGCTGCCGTGATATCTAGTTATCAGTGAGGTTTCTCTCTACTCAGAAAAACATTGATTCCATTTGTACACAGGTTTTTTTCATGGCATTATCCCCATAAACTTGGACTGTTATGTCCCTGATTTCACTTCTGCTCTTGCCAGGTTTAGCAAGAAATTTACGAATGTTTGTTCATTGCTGTAATTCAAGCTCTCACATTCTGTGAGGGTACACGAATAAAATGCAGTAGCAATAACAAAAAGCACTCAAAAAGACACCACTACACATCAACATGAATGCAACCGTTGAGACACTTACATACCAATGTTATGAAACCTAAGTTGTTTATACAAAGCTTCCAGTGTAAGGGCATGGTGGCAATTTCTCAAACTTTTAATTTTCAGTCTCCTTCTGTCAAGATAGAAAAATTGGTGATGTTGATAGTAAAACATACCATCATAAGGTTTAGCCAGACTATAATAGTCTGTTAGCCCAATGTTACCAACTTTTTTGATGTAACACCCTAGCAGTAAAAAAAAAATGGAAGCAGACACTCCTAATATCTGTATATTTACTAATGATCCACCAAAGTTCAACTTTAGCCTTGATATTCAAACTAATTTAGTCATTTGGCTTTTGGGTGGCTGACTAATCAAATAGTTATCAAGTAGTTACTTCAGCTTCAATTTGTGCATGAAATTATGATGTAATCATCTAAGTTACTATCAGATCTAATGTGTGATTCTAGTCACAAATAAGGCATCACATATAGGTTTATTATTAACATCTGAATAGTCATGTTCAAAGATAGGTGGTAAGCATTCTATCTAATTAGATCTATAAGCTGTCTGTTGGCATGCCATCAATCACATTGGTAATTTGTGATTTATCAATGCAAAGAAAAATATTGAAGTAATTGATTGTGAAACCTATTGTATGTACAGAAAATTAACACATTTAAAATTATTAAGTAGAGATAGATTGACAGTTAATATGAATGCTGAGAGTGAATTAGCTAGATCAATTTATGATGAAACATTCTTTTTGGGTCAACAGAAAAAAATGTGGTTATTTGTTTTGTGGCATCAATTCAGTAAGATAACTGCTACAAAAATTGGAACTTGCAAGTGGAGGGCTGCACAACAAAAACCCAAACTATGTGGTGCTTTGGCTTTTGGATAGTAGGGGCTTGAGAATACTGGTAGCAGAGGCTGGAATAATGGTAATGAAATTGCTTTAAGAAGAGGTTATAAAATATTTGGTTAAAAAAAATAGCTGCCTGTGTTACAGTGGAAAACAAAATATACCTAAGGTATTCTGGCTTTGCCTAGGTTTGCAGGCAAAATGTAGAAAGCGCCACCTGGTGGCACTTCCCATGACATAGGATTAAAGAACTGTAAGAAAGTGGAGATTTTAAAAAAACAAGCTGGCCAGTTCTCAAGCAGAAGGTAAAGGTAACAGAGGAGTGAGGAGCTACTAAATTGGAGAGTAAAACTTGTATTATCTGCAGCTAGTAGAAAGTCTTAAGTAGACGTAACACAGGTCAAACATCACCTCTAGTCTGTCACTATCAGACATGTTAAGACCTCTGAGAGTAAGAAAATGCCATGAAGGCTATGATAAAAAGTTTGATAAAAATGTTTCAGATTATATATGAAACCAGCACATTGTACCCCTTGATTGCACTAATGTACTCATCTATGATTCAATGAAAAAAAAAAGACCTCTGAGAGTTCAGAGGGTGTTGAGTAGATCTAAGGTAGACAAAAGCTCGAGGGTGTGGTCCTCAAGAGCTTGATCCAAAAGTTAGTAGTAAGAAGTCTGGAGAAGTGTGTCAATACCCATCGTAGATGTGGGTTTTGGGGGGTGCAGTGCACTGTAATCAGATATGGAAAGTTCAGAAGTTTGAAAGGGAGTGGTATTAGCAAAACACCAAGTGTCTAAGCGATAGCTCAAGCTATAAAAGTCCCTGGCCACTCACTTTATTTGGGTAGGAAGCAGCCTGAGAAAGTTACTCAACTGCTAACAATGATCATTTATTTAGAAGGAATAAAGGAGGGTGAGAAGAAGAAGAGGACATCAGGTAGTATCACCAAACGCTGGGAAGAGCAGAGGGTCAGGGAGCAACTCCCAGAAAGCAGAATTGGGGTTTACTCAATAGAGAATGTTTTCCCATTTTCCAGAATGGTAGTCCACGGGGAATTCAGAATTGTTATGAACTGGTGACGATGTGCTTCCTTCCCATGCTTCCCCTTTCCAATATAAGTACTTACTTAATATCGTTTACTGAGAGTATGTTGAGGCTGGGGGCAGGTCACTTTCCTCTTCATTTTTGTAGTTCTCTAGATCAAGAGGAGTTACATGTGGAGCTACATATATATTGTGAAATCCTAGACTCGAAGACAGATACTATTTTGTATGAGACCTTTCTTTGGGGGTCTTGGGAGGTAGTGAGTGAGTGCACAGTACTCCCCTCCATCCAAGGTTTTGTTCTCTATGGTTTCAATTATTCATGGTCAGCTGTGGTCCAAAAACAATAAGTGGACAGTCCCAGAAATAAATAATTCCTAAGTTTTAAACAGTGTGCAGTTGTGAGTAATGTGGAGAAATTTTGCAGATTCCTGTTCAATTATCTTACACGGGACGTGAATCATCCCTTTATCCAGCATACCCATGCTGCAGAAGCTATCCACTTAGTCACTTAGGAGCCAACCTTGTTATCAGATGAACAGATCACAAGAAGAGGAAAGGTGAGTACAGTACAGTGATGTTTTGAGAGAGACCACATCCATGTGACTTTATTACAGTATGTTGTGTTATCATTGCTCCATTTTATTCGTTGTTAATCTCTACTGTGCCTAATTTATAAATTAAACTTTATCATAGGTATGTATGTATAGAAAAACACCTAGTATATACAGTATATACTCCTATCTGCAGTTTCAGGCATCCACTGGGGGTCTTGGAATGTATCCCCTGGCGATAAGGAGGAGCTATTGTATTTTGGATGTGGAAGGAATATGATTATAGCCAGAAGGTGAACTGGTCGACTAATTGCATTAGTTGATTATGGTATATCAACTCAATTCAATATAGTGGTCTCAATTCCTCACCTTTTCTTCTATCCACACTCCTTAACTATGTGATTTTACATTTTAATAAAAAATCAAATTCTGTTTTTTTGGGTTTTTTTGCAGTTTTTGGGTGGGGCTGGGCTTGAGCCTGCCACATCTGGCATATGGGACCAGCACCCTACCCCTTTGAGCCACAGGTGCTTATTGAGTTTAACCATGTGTTTTGTCAGTGGAATGTTAGACTTGAAAAGGTGTTTACTAATTTAAAATCTTCCACATGTGGAACTCAGCCTTATTCCTCAGAACATCTTTTATGCTGTATGTGTCTCAAGAACCTCTCATCAATGGCTAGGTGAGGCACTGGAGTGAAGCTACATATTATATATTAAGAAGACTTAATTGATTTTTTGAAAACATGGATATAGATTAGAAGTTGTAATTTTTATTTCTGCATTCCAGTAGAACTTTTTTGCTTTTTTTACTTGAGATGCTAGAATATCTTTTCCCAAGTCTGCAATCAGGTATAGTCATGTATTCCATTTCTGGCTAATGAAAGATTGCAAGCATTTTCACTTCCAAGAAAGTTATATTAATAGAGATAAACAATTATCTTTTTCCTTTCACTCTTCTTCTTACCCAGAACACTGGAACAGTGCCACCAGAAAGACAGAAGCTACAGGCTAAGTAAGTATAGCAACACAGAGTGATGTATAGAGCCTTGGTCCCCACCAGCATTATCTAGGCCCATAGAAGACTCTGAGACTTCTTAGCAAGAGCAATAAACTTCTCAACATTGATGTCCCTTGTAAATCATTATTTTCGTTTGCAGTCAAATGTATTCCTAATTGATATATTATATTCCCCTCGATGAAAAGCAATGTTCTGGTTCCTTAATATTTTTATTTTGGTAAGTCAAGTAATGTCTAAATATCTGAAATTATTTGAAGAACTATATGTTAAGAAAGATGGTAAAAAGATTTATAGAAAAATCTAAGACCAGAATTAGTGAATTATTTTAATTTATCATATTATTTGGATGACAGTTACTATTTACCGTCAGGATTTTCTGTGATATGGGATTTCTGTTGTCATATATGGTACCTTCTGAAATTCCTAGCTATTTAGAAGTCATGGAAATGGCAAAATACTGTAATATATAGAGATGATGACAGGGCAAGGAGAAGGAATCAAAGATACAGTGCCTAGTTTTTTTTTATTTACTTAATGTTATTTTCTTTTACCTTAAATATGAAACAAGTTAATTAAATATCTCATTTTCTCATTTATAAAATGGAGAAAAGTAATTTTCTGCTTTCAATATCTTTTGTCTTTCTTATAAAATATATATATTCTACTGAAATGTATAATTCATTAATTTGTGTGATTGTGGAGTTTAGGCTAAAAGGCTTATATTCTGCCAAGAGTTCAGTCTAAATTGGAAAAACAGTAGAAGAGGCATATTCACAAATTAGGCAAATTCTAAATCATAGTATAATTGTGCCTTCAATGATGTATTCTGAAAATGTATCAGAAAAGGGCCCGAGAGTTTTACAGAGAGAACTGGGCACAGAAAGCACAGCTCCTCCCGGGGTGCTGCTCTTCTGAGCCACGGTGGTTTCCGTGTGCCTCCCAGCCTCTGCCCCGTGTTCTCCTGCCCTTTGCCACCCCGACCCTCCAGGTTTCTGTACAGCCTCTCTCACACAAAGGAATCTGAAGATAAACTGATGAAGCTAGAAAGTGGTTATTAGAGAAGTTAGAAGTTAGACTTTGCCATGGCAAGATCATTCTTCATGGGAGTGGTATTTCTTTATCTTCCTATACTTGAATTTTCTGTGAAACATCAGAGTTGTTCAAGCTACAATTCCAGAAAGATGTGTACTCCCTTAGATTTATGATTTGATACATAATGTTTATGAATAAAAGTTCCCAGCAACCTCAAACTCTTGGGTTTAAGCGATTAAATTGGGGCTAAATATTTCAATAACCATTCCAGTCCATAGAATGAGATTAGAAAATCTTGACCAGAGAAATTGCTTGTAAAGGATAATGTCAAATAAGTATAAATAATGTATATTTATCAACTATTTATTGGCAAATTAATATGTATGTTGGATAATTAAAAATCAAATTTTTTGAAAACAAATGCTGTCAATTGTGAGATACCTTTATAATTTTGTGACTCACTGTTTTGTCTTGGATAGATTTTTCTACTTTGCTTTTCATTTTAGTTTGAGATAATTCTAGATATGCATGCAGTTGTAAAAAATAATACAGAATAATTGGGCAGCGCCTGTGGCTCAGCAAGTAGGGCGCCGACCCCATATGCCAAAGGCGGCAGGTTCAAACTCAGCCTCAGCCGAACTGAAAAAACAGAATAATACCAGTTTCTCCCAATAGTAATATTTTGCATCACTAAGTAACTTATCACAGCTAGGAGACTGACATTGATACTATCCTCTGCCTTTACTTAGAAAACAGTTTTATATGTACTTGTGTGCATGTTTAATAATATGCAATTTTCTTGTATGTGTAGATTCATGTGACCACCATAGCTAATACACAGAACAGGTTTATCACAGGATCCCTCCTTGCCACCCCTTCAAAGCCATGGCCACCTTTCTTTTGCTATCGTCACTCCACTAACCCAGAAACCACTAATGCTGCTCTTCATCTTGATCATTTTGTCATTTCAAAAATGGTATATATGGGCAGCGCCTGTGGCTCAAAGAGTAGGGTGCTGGCCCCATATACCAGAGGTGGTGGCTTCAAACACAGCCCCGGCTAAAAACTGCAACAACAACAATAAAAAATGGTATATAAAGCTGGGCACAGTGGTTCACTCTGTAATCCCAGCATTTGGGAGGCTGAGGTGGGTGGATTGCCTGAACTCATAGGTTCAAGACCAACCTGAGCCAGAGTAAGACCCCCCCCCCCCAAAAAATAGCCAGGCCTTGTGATGGCTCCTGTAGTCCCAGCTACTTGGGAGGCGGAGGCAAGAGAATCACTTAAGCCTAAGAGTTTGAGGTGGCCACGGCACCCTCTCGAGGGTGACAAAGTGATACTCTGTCTTAAAATAAAGGTATGTAAATGGAAGAATACAGTGTTTAACATTCTGAGGACAGACTTAGGAGGAATAGGCTACTATATCTTGGCCACAACCAGAAATTGATTCATGACTGAACTCATTCAAGTGTAAATTCTTTTTTTTTTTTGGCAGTTTTTGATTGGGACCGAGTTTGAACCCACCACCTCTGGTATATGAGGCCGGCGCCTACTCCTTAAGCCATAGGCACCACCCTCAACTGTAAATTCTTAATGTCTTTGGTCATATATTCTATGAAATTCTTTTTGATTTTTATGTTTTTATTCCCTATAATTCTCAAACAGTACATGAAAGAAAAACAATTTAAAATGTATTTTAATCTTTAATTAATGCTGATATCTGGCTGTATCTGCTTTTTTACTGAGTCCTATACAGAACACTGTCCAGGGGCAAAAGCAAAAAGTGAAAGCATATTAATAACATGTGTTATTTAACATCATTCTTAGGTGAAATTAAAAACTAATGCTCTTTTCTTGTACAACCATGAGTTCTTATTTTCACAAAGCATCTTCAGTAAGTTGTACAAGACTACTGTCTAGAGTAGTTTAACTATTCATACATGTTGACTTAGAAGTCAACTGCAGTAACTGCTACACATGATTTTATAGCAGAATAGACCTCATTTCTTCTTTGTGTATGATGAATGACTCTTATGATGAAATCCGCGTCCTGATGAAGTTTTCTGTGCCTTTATTCCATCTCTTGCATTGAGGATGAAACTTACTAAATTGGAAGGTATAGCTTTTTCAACTATTGATGAGGATAGTTTTCCTCTCATTTCTGTCTGGACAAACATCACTAGTTTGGAATATGCTGGGTTTCTGTAAGCAAAAGAGGAGTTTTTAAAAAGGTAAAGAACTTTTAGATTGACCTATTGCATTTACAAGGATTCTTGTCTTATTCTTTATGATTTTCCTCATAGTGCTTATAATAAGATAGTTACCAAAGGAAGGAAAAAAAATAGACTGATTTGCAAACACATCCCTATAAATAAAATTTATACATAGAAACATTAAGTAGTTAGAATACATCTTAGAATCTTTAGTCACCCTCTCCTTTTCATCGTTTTGTTGATTTCCAAAATTTATAAAGGTAATAAATATATATTTATTATGAAAATTTAAGCAATACAGATTTTTCATAATTAAAGAGGATTATTCCTTTATTATTCCTCTTTGTCTGTTACTCAGAAATAATCACTGTTTATAATTTTAACTGTATCTTTTCAGACAGTTGTCTGTGTATAGGAATATGCACCCCATATAAATATATACAGTTTTTTAAAAAGTGAGATATATTTTTCTGCAATTAGTTTTGTTCTCTTCTTAATAGGATATCATACATTTCTGTGTATACATATAGATCTGCTTAATTGTTTTCTTTGGCCACATACGGTATTTCATACTCTATTTAATAGTCCTTTTATTGACTGTCATTTAGTTTGTTTCTCATTTTTTGTACTATAAATAAAGCTGATTAAATTTATGATTTATCCATTTGTATCTTTATGAATACTTATATAGAATATCTAGGTCAAAGGTTTGTGCATCTAACACTTGGCAAGCTATTTCTAAATTGCCCTCTAAGACTAATAATTTATATTCTAACCCAGTGATCTTCAAACTGAGTACTGGAGGATGAATACTTTTAAGGGAATAAGTTTTCAAATTCTTATTTCAATATAGATTTTTCCCTTAATCTGATCTGAGAATATGTTGTCCCTGATGAAGAGGTGGGCTTTTTCTTTCCCATCAGTCTGTTCACAGTTACCCTGCTTTTGCTTTACAGAACAAAGGCATACCTGTTGTCTGACTAAATAGTACTGAATAGTGCGCTACCCTGCCATGTAAAAATCGTTGAGATGCTAGAGGAAAAATACGATCTATTAGAAGAGAGGTGAAAAGTGAATACTTAATGACTGGATAATAAATCCTTTTCCAAGTCATGTCAATTCTTTTCTTTCAATAAAATTTAAGGATCTAATTGAGCTGTCAGTTCATAGGTCATTTAAAATACTTTTTGATAATAGGTTAGTTACTATGAAATTTGTGGAATAGAATTCCAAAAGGTTTAAAGGCTTTGAATGACATTGCTGGAATTATACTCTTTACATTTTGACCCACTTATTTATGTGAATATACTTTCTCATTTCTAATACTTATAAACTGAAAAATAGGAGAATTGATATTGCATGCTATATCTCATTTTATTATTTACCTGTCCACAGTTAAATGAAATGAGTATAATGGCTAGAAGCATGGACGCAGGAGCCAGTCTGCCTTGGTTTGAAGCTGAGCTTTGCAATTACCTATATGCAACCTTAAGAAAGTTACTTAATCTCTCTGGACTTCCATTTTCTTTTCTGCCAACTACTTCGAGAATCAAATGAGTTAATATGCAAAGTGTTTATAACAATACCTGGTACATAGTAATTGATATTTTACTTTTTATAATAAAGAGGTTTCTAGTAACAATTTTTAATTTGTAACAAAATATGTAATTTTTAAAATTTTCATCAGCGTGTAATAACAACATAGTCCAAAAGGCATATACATTTTTTAGTTCTTAGATACTATAGTCATAGGAAATAAAACAAATTTAAAAACTTAAATGCATATTATTTTGTAGAAAATTATGATAGGGTGATTAAAAAAGAATTCAAAGCATAAAATATATCTGTTAGAATAAAATTATGTGAGGGGAACAATAAAAATGTGAATTCAAGGAGAAAAGGAATGATGTAAAATTTTTGAATGTTAAAAGGAAAGGTTGTATGTTTTAATGGATAATGTCACAGTGGGTTTCACGTTGTCATGACATTTGGACTCTACTGATGATTGGATGATATAGCCATTTCTTTTTTAAAAGGCAGTATTTGTTATATGCTGAAAACCGTTCCTTTTCATCAGTTTAATCCTACGAAAAATTTTTATGGCAAATGAAAATTGTGCAAGGGGAATGCAGTTTTTTTTTTTATTAATTAATTAATTTTTTTTTAACACAAGTGAACAGTTTATTAAGAATTAAACAAAGGTATAATTTGATGCAGTACAAGCAAGACACTCAAGATAGGTATAATAGTACTACTCACACAAAAACTTAAATTTCACCTCAAAAAAATAACAAGACAAAGAGAAAGCAATTTCACTGTTACAAAATAAGATATTTCATGCAAAGTATTAACTCTGCCCCCTCAAAGCCTAACCTCCCAACAAATAAAAAAACTATCTAGGAATACTGCTATGCTAACATACTAACCATAGGATAATCATTCTTAGGAAAATCTCTCAAGATGAGAGGTTAATCACAGACACAACTCCCTTCACCATAGCCTCAAAGAAAATGAAATACTTAGGAATAAACCTAATAAAAGAGGTAAAAGACTTCTATAAAGAAAATTATGAAACCTTAAGAAATGAGATAGTAGAGGACTTTAATAAATGGAAGAACATACCATGCTCACAGCTGGGAAGAATCAACATTGTTAAAATGTCTATACTTCCCAGAGCAATTTACCGATTCAACACCATCCCTATTAAAATACCAGCATACTACTTTCAAGACCTGGAAAAAATGATTTTGCACTTTGTATGGAACCAGAAAAAAACCCATATAGCTAAGGTAGTTCTTAGTAATAAAAACAAAGCCAGGGGTATCACCATACCAGATTTTAGGCTGTACTACAAGGCCATAGTGGTCAAGACAGCATGGTACTGGCACAAAAATAGAGACATAGATACTTGGAATCATATAGAAAAACTGGAAATGAAACCAACAACTTACAGCCACCTAATCTTTAATAAACCAAACAAGAATGTTCACTGGGGGAAAGACTCCCTATTCAATAAATGGTACTGGGAGAATTGAATATCCACATGTAAAAGACTGAAACTGGATCCACAACTTTCTCCACTCACAAAAATTGATTCACGATGGACAAAGGACTTAAATTTAAGGCATGAAATGATAAAAAATCCTCAAAGAAAGAATTGGAAAAACACTGGAAGATATTGGCCTGGGGAAAGACTTTATGAGGAAGACTGCCATGGCAATAGCAACAACAGCAATAATGAACAGAAAAGCTTCTGTACAGCCAGGGAGACAACAACTGAAGCAAATAGACAACCTACCCAATGGGAAAGGATATTTGCATGTTTTGAATCGGACAAAAGTTTAATAACCAGGATATTTATAGAACTTCAATTAATCTATAAAAAAAAAACAACAATCCCATACATCAATGGGGAAGAGAGATGAATAGAATCTTCTCTAAAGACGACACACGAATGGCCAGTAAACACATGAAAAAAATGCTCATCATCCCTAATTTTTAGAGAAATGCAAATTGAAACCACCCTGAGATATCATCTAACTCCAGCAAGAATGGCCAATATCACAAAATCTCAAAATTCCAGATACTGGCATGAATGTGGAGAGAAAGGAATACTTTTACACTGCTGGTGAGACTTCAAACTAATACAACCTTTTTGGAAGGAAGTATGGAGAAACCTCAAAGAACTCAACCTAGACCTCCCATTTGATCCTGCAATCTCATTATTGGGCATCTATCCAGAAGAAAAAAAAATTTATTATAAAGACATTTGTACTAGACTGTTTATCACAGCCCAATTTACAATGCTACAATGTGGAAATGGCCTAAATGTCCTTCAACCCAGCAATGGATTGGTAAGCTATGGTATATGTATACCACGGAATATTACTTAGCCATCAAAAAATGGAGATTTTGCAGCATTTGTACTAACTTGGATGGAGGTGGAACACATTATTGTTATCGAAACATCACAGAAATGGAGAATCATGAATTCTATGTATTCAACTTTGATATTAGGACAATTAGTGACAGGGTGGGATATGGGAGAAGGGGAGAGCAGACAGAGAGAGACGAAGGGAGGGGTGAGGGAAAGAAAACAAAGAAAGAAAAGAAAATAGTGACTAATCCTCACATAAACTGGATTCAATTTTGACCAAAGTACATTATTTAAACATTAATTTTTCATTCAACTTGTTAATATGTTGTTTAGGATATTGCATCTTCATTTATAAGTGAAATAGGTTTGTAATTTCCCTTTATAACAATATATTTTCTCCAATTTTAATATCAGATATATTTGGATTAAGTAGAATGACTTTGAAATATTTCTTCTTTTTCTGTTGTCTATAAGATTTGACATGATCTGTTTTTTGAAATTATCTTTTACTTTTATTTATAAATATTAGTTGTCTATTTTTTGAGACTTTGGAAAAAAATAAGAAGTTAACTGATGACTTCATACTGAGCCTCAGAGTTAAAGCATTCTATAATAGACATACTCTTATTTGACAATGTGAATGTTACTTTTTGCATTGTTATTATTAATATTACTTAATATTTCAATGCAGTAATTGATTTCTTTTCTGAATGTATTTATCTTTGTTCATTCTTTTTGAAGTTTTTTTTTCTAGTCCTTATCTTAAACACTGTTATTGTTATTAAATTTTAAGCTTTTTAATTCTGTGAAGGCAAAAAGTGGAAACCTAATAAACACCTGTATACATAAAAATTTAAAAAAAGGAATACTGTAATGTCTCTGGGTATAAAGTCAGTGTCCGCAAATCAGTGGTCTTTGTATATACCAATGACAGCCAAGTTGGAAAGCAAATCAAGGACACAATTCCCTTCACAGTAGCTACAAAGAAAATAAAATACTTAGGAATATACCTAGCAAAAAATGTGAAGGATCTTTACAAAGAGAATTATGAAGCCCTAAGAAAAGAAATGACATTACCAAATTGAAGAACATACCATGCTCTTGGCTAGGAAGAATCAACACTGATAAAATATCTCCACTACACAAATCAATCGATAGATTCAATGCAATCCCTATTAAAACACCAACATTATACTTTGGAGAACTGGAAAAAATACTACTTCATTTTGTACGGAATTGGAAACAACCCCATATAACCAAGACTATTCTTAGTAATAAAAACAAAGTTGGAAGCATAACTCTATCAGACTCAGGTTATATTACAAATTCTCGGTGATCAAAATAGCATGGTTTTGGCACAAAAATAGAGATGTAACATATGAAACAGAATAGAAAACCAAGAGAAGAAACCAGTCTCTAATAATCACCTGATTTTGGATAAACCAAACAAAAGCATACATGAGGAAAAGAATCCCTGTTCATGAAATGGCAATCAAATGCAAAAGACTGAAAGTGAACCCATACTTTTCATCACAAAAATTGACTCAAGATGGATAAAATATTTAAATCTAAGGCATGAAATAATAAAAATCTTAGAAGAAATTGTGGGAAAAACTCTTGAAGATGTTTGACTGGAGAAATATTTTTTTACAAAGATTTCAACAGCCATCACAACAAAAATTAACAAATGGAACTTAATTAAGCCACAAATCTTCTGAACAGATAAGTATACAACAAGTAAACCAAAAAGACAATCATAATGGGAAAAGATATTTTCATGGTATGAATCTAAAAAAGAATTGAAAACAAGAATCTACAGATAATTCAAATTAATGAACAAAAAAGAACAAACAATCCCATCTACCACTGAGAAGAGATGTGAACAGAAACTTCTCTGAGGAAGACAGTTGAATGGCTTCCAGACATTTGAAAAAATGCTCATTGTCCCTGATCCTCAGAGAAATACAAATCAAAACCACTTGACATATCACCTAGCCCCAGTGAGAATGGCCCATATCACAAAGTCTCAAAGCTGCAGATGCTGGCAAGGATGTGGAGAGAAAGGAACACTTTGCACTGTTGGTGCAAGTTCAAACTAATACAACCTTTTTGGAAGGAAGTATGGAGAATCCCCCAAAATCTCAAATTAGACCTCACATTTGATCAAACAATCCCATTACTAGGTATCTACCCAGAAGAAAAAAAGTCATTTTATCATAAGGACATTTGCACTAGATTGTTTATTACAGCTCAATTTACAAATTACCAAAATGTGGAAATAACCTAAATGCCCACCAAACCAGGAATAGGTTAACAAGTTGTGGTATATGTATACCATGGAATTTTACGTAGCCATAAAAAAGGATGGAGACTTTACATCTTTTGTATTACCCCAGATGGAGGCAGATAGAACACATTCTTTTTAGTGAAGAATCCCAAGAAGAAGAAACAAGAATCCAATGTACTCAATACTAATATGAAGCCAGGTAAGGATCTAATACATGCCCTCATAAGAGAAAAATCAATTCAAGGTGTGGGGCGGTGGAATGAAGGAGTATGGTGAGGAGGGAGGGAGAGGGATGTGTGTGTTCCCATTTAATGGGCACAATGTTAGGGTGTATGGCACACCTCTTAGAGACAGAATATAAATGTGAAAGGGATTCTGGGGAAACATTTTAACCTAATTTTTGTAGCCTCAAATTAATCTGAAATGAACAAACAAAAAAGTTAGAGTAGCTTTTAAAATTGAAAAAAAAAGTTCATGCTGTATCTGAACTGGAAAATGTATATCCATAAAAAAGGGGGTGTAAATTTTAGACATTTTTTATTCCTCCAATATGAATTTCATGTGAAAATAATCCATTGTTCTGTAAATATTATAAAATTTAGAAATAAATCTGACATGGATTAAAGTTAAACTTAAAAGTCAGCAATTTGCAAAGCATTTTTTGCTTTATTTTTCCAGCTTGAAAATCAAAGATATTAATTGAAAATTTTCAATAAAAATAATAATTAAATTTCTAAGTTTGTTCTGTCTACAAACTCTTTGATTTTCTGGTTTATCATAAAAGCATATTGAAAGGAACCAAATGAACCCTAAGGTGGAAAACAAAAAGAAGCAGCAAGAAAAATGAGTTGCCCTCATTTTCTCCCATCAAAGGAAATAAAGGCCTTCAGGACTTCAAGTGCTCTCTGATAGGAAGTCAGGAAAAAAATAACCTTTGAAATATAGGAACAGGTAAGATTGAGAAGTAGTAATTCTGTCTTACAGACTTCCAAAATTCCTTGTTCACAGTTCAAAAGTGAACTTGGGACTGAATAGAGGTTATTCTCAGGAATAACGACCAAATAAATATCTTCTTATAAAACTGCAAAGTTTCAGCACATTTGTGTTAAACTCCTAGTACTGAGTGTCACCACTCAGACCTACACTATACCAAGGAGTGAGCCGGTCAAGACAAAACCAATGTAAAGGCCATTTATATCTAAAAATTATATTAGTATCCTTAATAAGAATCACCATCAAAATCAGTTATCCAAAAATAACTATTCCCCCCTGTAATGCACATTAATGCATTTTTATATATTGCTTTTATTATTATTATTATTGACAATCATGGAGTCATTCTGACCTTAATTCTCTTCTTTTTGCAGTCAAACTTTTTTAAGAAATAGAAACTCAAATTTAGATTGATTTCATAATTTGCCTCCTCTTGTGAAGATATTAAAGGGAAGTGATTTAAAGAAGACCAGAATAAAAATTATATTGACCATGCAGCATTCTTTGAGATTTCCAAAGTAGTTTTTACCAATTTCCACTTTTATGAAAGGCATACAAAGAGTTTCTTTTGTTGTTGTTGTTGTTTTTATTGTTGCGGATTCATTGAGGAAGTAACAGTAAAAAAATCATTACAAAAAAGTTTCATCAGTGATGGAACAAATTCAAGTATTCCAATTAGTAATGGGAGATTCCAAAATATTTCTAAAATTTTAAATTTCTATAAAAACTAGTTGGCTGTTTACACTGAAATAATTTCAACACAGTGCAGAATTTATGACATATGTAAGAGTAAAATTAATAATGACAGTAGCATAAAGACGGAAATCTACTGAAGCCACTTGAAGGAAGATTGTGTTAGTGACAAGTACTGTAAACCTAGAGTAATGACTAAAATTTCAAAATGCAGAGTTATAGTTAATAAGCTAGCAACAAAGGAATTACAAAATAATCACTAAATTCACAACGTCATCATAAAAGGGAAAAAGGATCAAAGGAGAGATGAGACCAGTAGAAATGTAATGGCAACATGGCAGACACAAACATAACAAGATCAAAAATGACATCAAATCTAAATACTCTAAAGGCTTCAATTAAAAATTATAACTGTAATATCAATTATTATGGAATAATATTGAAAAATAGCCATGTATATGACACTTATCAGGCATATACCTTAAAGATACAGTATGTAAAATATAAAATGATAGAAAAAGATGTGCCATACTAATACTAATTGAAAGAAAGCTAGAATAGCTACATTTATATTAAATTTCAGATCAAAGAATATAATTGGAGATTTAAAAAATGCTATATATCCTAACAACATAGTGATCAAATATTTACATACATAAAAGTCGATGTTCAAAATACCAAAGCAAAAACAGAACTGCAAGGGCTTCAAGGGGAAATAGACAAACCTGCAATTACAGTCAGAGATTTCAATGCCCTTCTTTTAATAATTGGTTCAGTAAGTTGGCAAAAACAAAAAATTAGTAAGGCTACAGAAGACATGGAAACCATCACTCCACTTAATTGACCTTTAATATTCCAGAATATTCCACCCAACTGGAGCAGAAGATACGTTCTTCTGAGTGCAGTTGACAGTGTCTCAGGGTGGACTACACCAGCTGACCCATAAAGTAAGTAACAACACAGTTAAAATTATTCAAGTGTGTTCTCTGACCCCAGTGGAAGTAACTTAGAAATCAATAAGAGCAAGATCTACAGAAAGTCCCCAATATTTCAAAATTAAATAATGATTTTCTAAGTCCCTCATGAGGCAAAGAATAAATAAAAGGGAAGTTATATGTACTTTAGTAGTATTTTCTTGAGTCAAATAATGGTGAGGATGCAGAGAAATGAGTTCTTTCTATTTGGGTGAGAGTAAATTGTAAAAACCCTTCTGCCCGGTAATTGGCAACATACATCAAAAGAGTTGTCACTATTAACACACTTTGATCCAGAATGTTTTTTTAAACAGATTTATTTTAATTAAATCATTATTTTATATATAATGAACAAACCTAAAAATAGATATGTATATATAAAATTGTTTCTTTGAGAATGTTCAAAAATGAAAATGTTTTAAACTGAATAAAAATAATAATTGAAATTGATAGGACCTCCCTAAGACAGTACTTAAGAGGAAATCTGAAAAGCAGGGAATGATTCTCGGCTCATTTTGGAGTCTAAACTACCTTGATACCGAAATTAGACACAGATAACTATAAGAAACCTCAGATCAATATTCCTCAGGAACAGACTCAGTGATACTTTTAAAATGGCATAATCCTTCCAATACCTAAAATGGATAATAAACTGTAATCAAGAGGGATTTATCTCAGTAATTCACAGTTCATCTAACACTCAAAAAACAATATATGAAATTCATCCTATCTTTACTAAAAAATGGAAAACAATATAATCATGTCTATAGATATCAAAATATTTGACAGAATTTAATATCCATTACTGAAAACAACTGTTAACAAACTCAAAGTAATAAGAAACTTCCTTTACTTATTAATTGGCATTGATGAAAAACTTATAATTAAATAGTAGAATATTTTTACATATAATATGTGGTAAATCAAAGCTGCGTTTATAATCCCCAGATCAAATGCTAACAGCATAAAGCAGAGAGAGAGAGTCTTTTTAGCAAAAACAGTGCTGGAAAAACATTGTTTCAATATGGAAAAGTCGGGGGAGGAGCCAAGATGGTGGCCAAGTAACAGCTTCCTTGCAACTAGGCTCGATGAGACTGGGGAAAGAAGACTTCAGGCATCTCTGGCTGGCGAGATCTGCCCAGAAACATCCCTTTGGGGACACAGGGAGACAGCGTGAGACTTCTAGAACCCCTGAGGAAGGCAAAAGCAGTGGAGATCTGGCAAGTGGTTGCGTGTGTTGTTCGGTCTAATCCTGCTGGCAGCTG